>OY796892.1:0-193705 GCA_963680785.1 Diplosoma virens
GAATTATGTCGGAAGTGCCCCAGTTTCATGTTTCTAATACTAATCAAGATTAATAAATAACTGGTTAAATATATATGTGTATGCAGTGACGGACATTCAAAGTTAGGGGCCCGAGGCAAGGCAAGGACCGAGGCAAGCAAGGCCTGAGTTTCAATGCTATCTATTATTTGCGCTTTTCCAAAAGTTCGATAACTTCTGTTGTAGAAAAATTACAAGAACCCAAAATGAGCACGGAATATTTTTTCAAAACTATTAAAAAATCTGAAACTGGTACCGTAAAACGGGGTGACAAATACCAACGGGGATGACTAATACCACTGGTCAAAAAATGATTTTCTCGACTTTCGAAGTTAAAATTAAGATTCATTTTATTTTCAAATCTATGTTTTTAGATTTTAAAATTGAATGTAATTTTTTTAGATTACTTTGTAAAAAAATAGAGTTTCGGTAATTCTTTTGCATCTGACTACAATAGATTAAAAACAGCCGGCTCAAATTTGAAAAATTTTTAAAAAATTTGACTCTTGGAAACTTTGATATGTATCTCAAATATTGTTTCAAATTTTTACATTTAATTGTGCGTTAATTCGTAGCTTTAATTATAACGAAAGTGAGGTAGTTTTTAGATATTGTGAATAAGCCCCCTTAGGGGTCATTTATGGGGTGGGTTTTATCACCCCGGACTGCATGAGCAAAAATGGGGTGACAAAAACCACCAATAAATTGAAGTAATTTTCTTCTCTTTATCATATTTATACAATATTTTTTAAGTTTAGCGAGCTTCATCACCCTGGTGCTGGAATTGCTTGCGCTCTCATCATGCCAAGATTGTGCAAAACAAAACCTGATTCTCGGCTATACCTAGCAGGGCGACCTTATACCAGGGTTGTGGAGCGGAGTCGAAGAGTCGGTAGTTTGAGGGTGAGGTGGAGTCGGAGTCGAAGAGTCGGTAGTTTGAGGGTGTGGAGTCGGAGTCGAAGAGTCGGTAGTTTGAGGGTGAGGTGGAGTCGGAGTCGAAGAGTCGGTAGTTTGAGGTTGAGGTGGAGTCGGAGTCGAAGATTGGGTAGTTTGAGGTGCAGCCGGAGGGTTTTTAGTTACTGGAGTCGGAAGCCAGTTAAAGAAGGTCTCATAGATGCCACGCTTTTTTTTAGAGTTAATATGTGAATTGTAAATAATATTTTTCAAAGTTATGATTTTTGGTGTAAAAAATATTTTCAGATGTCTTCTAAAGATGAAGTAGGAGAAGAAACTTTTCGAGGTGTGAAGTCGGAGTCTAAAAATTTTTATCACTTGGAGTTGGAGACGGAGTCGAAAAGTTTCGTTTATTTGGTGTCGGAAATTATTTTACCGACTTCACAACCCTGCCTGATACCCTGCAAAAAGTATAAGAAGAACTTAAAATCATTTGAGCTTAATTTAGGTCAAGGCAAGAGATTTTCTTAAAGCTTTTGTCTCCCTGTAGCGAGGTTTACAAATACCAAAAATAGTGAAAGCATTGACTGGTTTTTGTCACCCCATGCCGGGGTGAAAAAAACCACCACTGTTTATGACCCTACATGTCATGAAAATGCGATCACAAAAATAAAAAAGTTTTTTAATTCAACAACATTCATCCTTCCCCCTAATCTAAAACTAATAACAGTACAATTTACGCAAAGTTAAAGAAACTATGAACTAAATTAGCCATATAAAAGTTTAAAAATTTTTCTACGTAATTTTATGCTGTCAGTATCAAATTTAACATACAATTCAGGGAGAGAGCATACTTTTTTTAACCGTATTTAACACTTTCAATAGAAACAATCCTACAGTCAGGTAGAAATAACAATTTCAAAACTTGCTCATAAAATTTATAGACAATTTAGTGCACTATCACGTTCTCCAGCAACATTTTCGAGTTTGCAATTCTTATCAAGAAACAGTAAAAGCTAGTCTTCGGTAGTTTAAATGGTCGGTGTCAAAGATAAGTTAATTGGGTAAATAAGGACAGTTTCAGGAGCTTTTTTTTAATAAAGTTTGCATGGCTGCGCAGCCGCGCAGCTAGCCTAGAACCCCCGCGCAGTACTTTCGTTTTGCCGCGCACTGCATAAATATTGGCAAGACAAGCTAAATACGTACTTTGAAGTAAAAGCAAGCTCCACGCAGTGGTGGATATTCAAATAGCTTTCATCTTATCTTTTAGTTTTTACTCCAAAAATCATGGTGATTGCCAAAAAAAGGGGCTTAACTTCGATTTCATCTCCAATTTTCCTATTTTGTTCCCAAAATCAAGGTGTTCTCTAAAAAAAAAAAAAGGTCTTCACCTAGAATCGATTTCTTTATTTCCCAATTTTTGTCCCGATTTTTCGAAATTTCGTGCTATTATCGAGATTAAGACCTTTTTTTTAGTGAATACCTTGATTTTTGGAGAAAAAACTGAAAGACGAGATCAAAATTCCTTTTTTTTTTACTGAACATCAGTTTCTGAAAATCCTTGCCTCGGGTCACTAAATTTGAATATCCACCACTGCTCACACGGCCTTTCATTCCGCACACACAAAGCAAGCTCTTAGAGGGAACGTTGGAGGATAAATATGAAGATAAAATAAGTAAAAAAAAGTAATAATAATATACTAGAGATTGCTAACGCAGCATTTTTTCTCTCTCGTTTCGAGACGCAAACACGTCCGGAGAGAAAAAAGACAAGATAAAATTATACAAATTTTATTTAATTATTAGGTTCACAGCACGCGATGCAACTACACATGGGAAAATACTTTTTTAATTATAAATAAGTTTTAATTTACATTAATTTGCTTTAAATGGTTATTTCTTAAAAACTGATTTTTATTGGTAAGATGTCATGAATTTATGTAATAAAATCTTATTTGCTCCCTGCGTACAATTATATTTATTTTTAATATAACACTGTTACCAGGAATATTACTTATTTTAAAATTCATTTGTCCGCCCGATGTAACGGACGAAACGTTGTTGAGTTCTTCTTTAATAAATATATTACGCCTTTTGTATTTGTTGAAGTTTTACTTGCCTCTGATTCTACCAGAAGAACAAATGAATTTTAAAATATATTTATTTTTGTTCAAACAGATTTTAAGGAGGACGACGAAGATGATTGTCATTCATTATGTTTCAAAGAAGACGAGGCACATGATGAGATCAAAGAACGTCAAAAATATTTTTTCACGTTTCTCAAAGAATTTTTTCGAGACCAAGACCGGCAAATTTTGTGACCCACGGTTTGAGACCACGAGCAAAACCAATCGAGACCAAGACCGAGACGGAGATCGAGCTCGCAAAATTTTAATGCAAAGTTGCATTTTTATAAACAAATGTTTACTTTATTTCTTAAGCATGTTAAAATAGAACCTTGCTCTATATTCTTACGTCATTACACAAGCCGTGAAAATTCCTTCAATTAGAACAGAAAAAGTTGCTTAAAAAGACAGGCACAAAACATGGTTAGCAAATTCAAAAAGAGTAAAATATTCATTATCGTAAATTTTATATTTGAAAAAAAATATTTATAAAAGAACGATCATGATTGTACTCTAGAGCTGTGGTTTTCAAACTTTTTTTGCTCAAGGCACGCTTGACAACATAAATTTTAAACGCGGCACACTCGGACCTCAGCCAAATTGCTTTTCAACTAACTAGGCTAAAACACTATTCTTGCAAAGAAATCACAAATAACGAAAAACGAGTACAGGAAATAAATAATTTAGTAACAAAACAATTTATTGAACTATGGCATATACCAGTGTTTTTCAACTTTTTTCCGTTTGCGGCACACTTTTGAAACCTATCAAAAATCACGGGACTTTTAGACCGTTTTTATTAATTTTTGTTCCCAAAATCAGGTGATACCTACAAAAAAAAGGTCTTCCCTTCGATTTGATCTTGTATTTCCCTTATTTTTTCCAAAATCATGGTGATTTCTCTAAAAAAAAGGTCTTCACTTCGATCTGATCTCTAACTTCGCTATTTTTCTCCCAAAATCATAGTGATTTCAAAAAAAAGGTCTTCACTTCGCGGTTTGGACCACCCTGCTCTAAACAAAAAAAATCTTCACCTGAATTCACGCTCTTTCTTGTCAAATTTCCTTCCCAAAATTGGTTCCTTCTAAAAAAACTCGTCTTCGCTCCGAATCTCACTTATTTCATATACAAAAACCGTATTCAAAGTCGCTAATTAGACGTCCCTAATAATTTTCCGAAATCTTTCGTGGCACACCTGGAAACCTCTCACGGCACAGTAGTGTGCCGTGGCACACAGTTTGAAAACCACTGCTCTAGAGCAGTGCTTGTCAACCGGGTGTATCGTACGCCCTAGGGCGCATCGCGCCGGTGTATCGTACGCCCTGGTACGCCCTAGGGCATACCAAAATTTTTCAAGGGCGTACCACCATGATGGGGCGTACAGGAGCGTACCAGATACTTTATTTTCAAGAACTATATGGGGCTTGACCTTTTCTAACATTGTAACATTTTTTTTCTTGCTACGATAGGTGTTTTGAATGACACAATAAGAAATAATTTTTCATTAATTTGAATTAAAATTTTGTAAGATTATCTACCCAACGTAAAAGCTGCTAATGCGATGTTTTCGCTAACGCTTTGTTCTTTGCGGTGTAATAATTTTGACTGATCATTTGGAAATAGCCTTTATTTGAAGTATTATTACCAGGTGCTGGCGCTTAGAAGTGTAAATGTGTCATACCGTTAGGCGAGCGCTTATATACTTTGAAAGTGTAGTTTGTCTGGTTTGGCAAAATAACTTCTAAATTGTACAAGTAACAATGTTAATCTAATATTGTGACTTATTTAAAGTTATTATAGGTATTTGTTTAACATAAATGAAAATGGATATACGCAATTTTTTTAAAAATAGTGTGGTAAGTTCGAGTGAAGTACGTGTGATTGACGATATTAGAGAAACAGATAAGCTGAGGACAATGCTGCACAAGTTACTGGAATTAACAATGAGACAGGTGAGTGTTCTGTTGCAATGGCAACTATTCAAAAGAGAAAGGTATGCAACGTAAAGAAACGCAAATGGAACGATAATTACACTGCTTATAGGTTTTATCGTACAAAAGAAGAGGCTTTGAACCCTTATCATTCGGCGCGTTGTCTGTTTTGCACAGCTGTCTTTGGAAGTAGTAACCTGACTCCAGGTCATCTCCAAAGACATTTGAAAACGCAACACCCTAGTCATCAAAATAAATCAATG
This sequence comes from Diplosoma virens, assembly GCA_963680785.1. Taxonomy (NCBI): domain Eukaryota; kingdom Metazoa; phylum Chordata; class Ascidiacea; order Aplousobranchia; family Didemnidae; genus Diplosoma; species Diplosoma virens. The sequence continues at coordinate 5,233 of OY796892.1, forward strand.
GCGTTCTTTGAGTCCTGTCTACAAAATCATTTAAAGCAACTATCTTCATTTGAAAATAATATGGCAAAAGAAAGGAATAATGATTTGGCTCTTGCTTCTCTTCAAATGGCACATGTCGTAATGAAAAGAAAGCGTCCATATACTGAGTTGGAATCTGTAGTTATAAATTTTGGCGACCGCTGGTATAAAGTATGGGTGCGACCTTTCTGAAAAGACTTCACCCTCACGAGGGTTGCTAACCCTAGATAAGAAATGCTGAATTAATGTGGTGCAAATGTGTGAGGAGGAAAAGATGTCTGAGGACAAACTTTCAAAGTATTATTAAAGTATGTTTTATTAGATCTGTTTGCAGGTCAGTTCGAAACAGTGTCCACGCCACAAAAAAAAAACTGACTAGTACCAAAGGACCAAAGATCTTGATCACAGAATCTTTAACTAAACGAAGACTAAATTTCATATAAGAGGCAAAGAAAGTATTTAACTTTTCAATTATATAACCCATGAGACGTACAGTGTGCTGTGCCTACAAAAGTAAGAAACATTCTATTAAACTTTATCAGATATTTTAAATTTAAAAAATCAAAAATATAGCGAAAAAATGTTGAACAAATTTTTGAAAACTTTTTATTGGTTTTAACATTTATCATATCAAACAACGTTAAATGACTTGATGAATAAATAGTAGTTCGAGTTCAAGTCAAAAATTATTCAAATAACAACCTTTTGTATTTTTACCATTTTAACGTCTTTTTTTTTTGGCCATATACATCTAAACTGTTCCTTTTAACCCTCGACAGGATTTCTTTTGGTGGATTTTTTTGTTGCTAAACTATTTTTGGGACTTACTTTTTTTTATTAAGTTTGTTGTTTTTCACCGATGATAATGCAACATTCTTGTCATATGCCTCAAAGTGTTCGTTTAAATTATTATAATTAATATTGCTTTTTTTTCTCTCAATAGTAATGCGCTCTTTGAATACCAATAGATTCTTTATTTTTATTAATTTTTAACTTATATTTTTTATAACTGAGCCGTTTGTTTTAAAATATAGGAATTGTACAAAGTTACCAACGCACGGATTTGTTTTATTTATTTGCTTTCCTAATTATTATTTGCGCATGCACTCGCTGCCAGCGCCTTTTTACTTTACACTTTAATTATCAGTTAGTTTCTTTCTCGATCATAGTTTATTTTTGCGGAGTGTTTGTTTAATGCAGGCTCGTTTGCGTTTCTTTCACTTCTCAACTTGTGAAGCGACCAGCAGCAATAATTGTTGGCAGCTGGTTGAAATCTGAGAAACTAAATTTGTGTACTAATCCTGATTGGATATACTTGTTTGTGTGTTTCCCGTTTCCCCATCAGTCAGCACCGACGTGAACTGTTCGGTAAGGGATGGGCTTTTAAATAGTAGTATCTGGACTGGAATTGAAGCGAAAATCACAGCTATCGCCAACCAACATGAGGCCTAGAGAAAAGAAAGCGCGATCGCGACAGCCGTCGACCAACAAAGCAAATGCGAACAATCGCGATTTAGAAAGCAGCTGCAGCAGCTAAGTTATTTAATGTATGAAGAGTTGCACCAGAGACAAATAGCTGAGTGAAATGAAACGCTGTTAAAAGTAAACTTGTGTTTTCACAACAATAGTTGGAAATCAAGTGAAAAATTATTCTATTTGTACAGTATTCCAGTTAACCGTAAAGGACTACAGAAGCATTACTATTCAAAACTATCGTGTTCTATTCAATTCAAAACTATAAAAAAGGTACAATTCAAAACTATTCAAAACTAGAAATCAGGTAGGAAAAGTTAAAGTGTTTTTTTCAAGTAATATTCAAGTGTTTATAACGTAAAAATAACGTAAAAGTGTTTTTTCATTGCTATAACGTTAACACAGAGTTTGTTAATGTAAAAACTGCGTCAAATATGCTTATTTGATAATCTAACTCAATTTTTGTAAAAATATCACTGTTATTATTAGTAGTTTACCATTAATATCATTATTATTTGTTAGCGTTAATATGGGTTTTTAACTTCATTTTGATTTTTTCTATTGTTGCTATTGGTTTGAAAATAGGCGTATTCATGCGCAATGGTTAACAAATGTGCAGCCATTAACTGTCGCTCTGGTTATGCCAAAGAAAAGAAGGATTCCAATATCACATTTTATACTTTTTCATTTAATGATGAAAAACTTCTTAAGCATTGGGTTGAAACAAATTGCAAGAAAAATTTCAATCCATCAAAGAATGCCAGAATTTGTTTCCTTTATTTTAAGGTAGAGGAAAAATAAAATTGGTAAAAAGAAGGTTGAAAGATAATGCATATCCTTCTATTTTTAACAATTTGCCTCTTATTATATTTATAAAAGCATCCCCGCTCGTTCAGGTGTCGCTTCATGTTCTTCTCGACATGAAAATACAGCAGCCAGGCTGGAGAAACAATGCGATACTTTTTCAAATGCCGATAAATTTAAAATTTTAATGATCTTCTTGAAAAAATATTTAAAAAATTTCACCACCAAGAATATTTACTGCATCAAACTGATGTGGGAGTTAATTTGTTCTACCTATCATTACAACAACCTCTTTCCTTTAAAGCTTTAATATTTATAAATGCTGATCTAGAAGTGAACAATTACCAAAAGCAGCAAGTGATGCCACCACTGCTTACTAGCACAGTATTTTCGACAATAAAATAACTCTGATTTCACAAGTTAAAAATTTGATGGCACTGGCAAAAAATGAAAAAGAAAGCGAAACAAAAAAGACCGAAAAATTTCTATTAAATATAAACAGATTGCTGAACGAATTTTTTCTTTTTACCAAAAATGACCAAATTAGATCTTTCATTCACTTTGTGATAGAACAATTTCAACTAATTTTTACCAGCAAGAAGCAGAAAAAATATTTATCGGAATTACTCATGATGTCATACGTTATCTTTGCCACAAGTGCAAAAGCATATGAAAGGTTACTTGAAAAGCAAGTCATTATGCTGCCTTTGAAAAGAAATTTGAAAAAATTACAATGAATTTAGATAAAAGAATCGGACTAGATGACAAAAGATATTTACAAATGCGATACTCACAACTAAATGTATTTGATCGGAATATAATTGTTATGATTGATGAAATTTATCTTTTTAAACGTATTGAAGCTACTGGGGGTCATGTCTTAGGTCTGACATATAACTGCGAAATTGCAAGCACAGCTTTGTGCTTCATGGTCTAGTCCAGTGATGGCAAGACTTTTCAGTTGGTGTGTCAAAAAAATTTTTTTTGTATTTTTTTCTCATCGCGTGTCACTTCTAAATAACAGTTTTTTAATTTTAGCTATATTTATATTTTTTATTATTATTGTAAACTAGAGTGCTATCAACAATTAACATCACATAGGAGTTAATTATTATCACAACGCATTATAATGCTTGTATTCAGTGACGGATATTCAAAGTTAGAAGCCCGAAGCCAGGATTCCCAAAAATTGGTGTTCTGTAAAAAAAAGGTCTTTAATCTCGTATTTCCCTTTTTTTCCCAAAATCATTGTGTCTCAAAAAAAAAAAAAGGTCTTCACTTTGAATCGAGCAGCTCGTATTTTCCACTTTTCGTTCCAACTTAATAATGATCTCTAAAAAAACATCTGCAGCAAAATGAAACTATATGCGATATTTTCAAGGGGAGCCCGAGGCAACTGCCTCACTCGCCTCGTCCAATATCCACCACTGCTCGTATTAAGGACCACCGAAAACTTCCTATTGACTTTTCACTAACGTGTCAGACAAAATCTCTTCGCGTGTCACTAGTCACACGCGTGTCATAGTTTTTCCATCACTGGTCTAGTCATTTTCGAACGGATACTAAGACATGGTCAGTATTTATCCGGCCAAAAATTTGAAAGCTAAAACTCAAAAACAATGCTTTAATAAAATTATGTACCTATTGTATCAAAAGATTTATTGCATCTAAATTATTTTCAATAATCTTTATTTAGTATGGATTTTTAAGTTAGTAGTCTGTGAAATATTTTGATAAAGTGAGCTGCGTCACTCAGTCACTGTAGTTAAATGCATATTAGCGTGTAACTTTGTTTGACCAATGGCGTGCGGTGACCTCTGAGACTAATCATGCAATTGGCATGCCAAAATTGGGTCATAAAATTCTGTATATTCAAGACCAATATTCGTCCTAGATTCAAGGTGATCTCTAAAAAAAAAAAAAAGTCTTTGCCTGAAATTATTCCGGGTAATGCACTTTTTGTCTAAAAATTCCAGTGATCTCTAAAAAAAAGGTCATCACTTCTAACCAGTCTCCAATTTCTTACTTTTCGTCCTAAATTAACGATATTCTCTAAAATAACACCAAAAAATAGGTCTTTGTCGCGCATCGGCCTCAGATTTCATCCGAAACAAGTAATATTTCTCACCGAATTCAACGATATTCACCTCATCGCGTGAAAGTTCGTCATGCAATTCCTAAAATTTGGTTATGCAACGCATGACTTGCATGCCCTGACCGCACGCCACTGCCTAACACAAAACCTAACCCTAACCCTAACCAGATCTTTTAAAAATTAGACCGCATTCTTAACTAGAAGTTAGTCAACAAACTTTTTTAAAGATGATAGACCGCATGTTTAACAAGCACAACACATTCAATCCGAAGTGAAGATTTTTTTGTTTTTCGCTTTTATGCGAAGTCGAATTATTTGAATATTACAATAAAAAAGCGTTGTGATAAAGTGTAAACTATTTATAGCCAGGAAAACACGGAAAAGATCATTTCTAAACTTTTCATCGGACACACTTGTCAGGAGATAAATGTCTAAATGAAGGAAAAAATTCAATTGATTGTCAAATAAAAATGAACGAAGATCTGGTGTGGGCTGGAAAAAGAACAATTGTATTGCCCATGGCTAATACGCAATTGTATTATTGCTTCATTTCAAACTCTGTCGATTAATGGTTTTCCTGACACTGACGCTGAAAATCTTCACTGATAGACTATTATCTGAGCTGAGTACAAAGTTACTGAACCAAGTAATAGCATCAACGAAGGCTTTTCTAAACTTAACGCCTCGTCGTCGTCGTCGTCGTCATCGTTTGAAGGGCATCCACTCCAGGCCAGACACAAACAGAACTGGGGCCGAGGGTTTATCCTTTTACTACCCCAGACTGCTGCACTGCCTGGATCAGATGCTGGCAGTGATGTTATTAAGCCAGCATCGAGTTTCGTCATCCAAAACCGTCAGACCGCGTGCTCCATGTGGTGCCCGATGTATGGGGCACATTGTTAGTACATGGTCTGCGGTTTGCTCTGAGGCGCCACACTCGCAATTCGGTGAAGAAGCGAGACCACATTTGTGCATGGACGAATGGAATCGCCCAACACCAGTCCGCAGGCGGTTGAGCTTAACCCAAGCTGCTCGGGGTAAGCCCATCCCAACAGGCCTGACACTGGTCCCGGGCACAAAAACACGGAGCCTGGAAGCACTTTCACAGTACTCCATGTTCCATTTATGATTTGTCCATTCAGAGGCGCGGATGCCAAGTCTGGCAAGATTGTCCAAGAGATTCCGCGCACCTGGAACAAACGGGCGTCTGGATCGTAGTCTCACTTGGCCAGTATCTGAGGACCCACTTAAAAGACCATGCAAAATATGATCGGGGTCCAGAGATCCACGGTAAGCCAAGGAGAGTGTCGCTCCCAGTCGGCGAAGCTCAGCTGGCTGGATGCCTGAGAGTACAGGTAGGTGGTCCGTTGGAGTGGGACGCAGGCATCCAGTAACTATGCGCAAGGCGTCATTCAAGACACTGTCAATGAGGCGAGTGTGAGCACTGCGACACCAGACTGGCACACAGTACTCAGCTGTTGAGTAGACTAGAGACAAGGTGGCTATGCGTAGTGTTTTAGCACCAGCACCCCATTCCGAGCCCACGAGTCGCCTCAACAGTGTGACGCGCGATGATAGTTTTTTGCGCAATGCCACTAAATGGTGACGAAACGTGAGCGATCTGTCCAGTTTTACCCCAAGGTATGTAGGGGTTGGACAGAACGGTAAAAGTCTACTATTGTTGTAGACCTTTAGCTCACGTTTGGCCTCTCGGTTGTTTAAGTGAAAGGCTGTCGTCACCGTCTTAGTGTGACTGAGCTTCAACCTCCAAGTCTGGAGATACGCTGACAGTGTGGACATGTCTTGGCTTAATGTCCCCTCCAAGTCCTTCCAGTTTCCAGAAGAGTGCAACAATGCTAAATCATCAGCATAAGCAAACTTGCTGGAAATCATAAAAGGAAGATCGTACGTATAGATGTTAAATAGGAGGGGAGCCAAGACCGATCCCTGAGGAACGCCGTTTTTAAGATCGCGTAGCCTGCTTTGCTTGCTGTCACCGGTGGTAAGGGTGAAACTTCGATTTCGGACAAGCTCCATGATCATTTTGACCATGTGCTTATCCGGAAGTAGTCTCAGCAGCTTGCAGGTAAGGCCACGGTGCCAGACAGTGTCATAAGCAGCTGTCAGATCGATAAATACGGCACCGGCCTTCTTTTTAGCCTCGAAAGAATCCTCGATGTTCTGGGTTAGCAGAACAACTTGATCTACGGTTGACTTCCCGCGACGAACCCAGCCTGCTCTTTAGGGAGCAGTGGATCGATTAATGGTTCAACGCGGGCGTAGATAAGCCTCTCGAGGATCTTGTAGGGGACACAGAGCAGAGATATCGGTCGATAACTCTTTGGGTCCCCCACGGGCTTTGCTGGTTTTGGGATCGCGACCACAAGCGCTCTTCTCCAGATCTTGGGAATTTTGAGTCGGCGCAAACAGGAAGAAAGGAAGTCACGTAACCAGGACTTCAAAGCAGCTCCGGCATGGAGTATAAGCTCGGGGCAGATGGAATCAGGACCCGGAGCTTTACCTGGTTTTAAATGTTGAAGGGCAGCAGCAAATTCTCTCTGTGAAAAATTGTCAGAGATATTTACTGCGTCTGGTGTTGTGGCCCTCCAAAGGTCAGACACTTCTTGAAAGACAAGTCGAGATGACTTGTGATCAACAGCCTCGTATTTCCCATTTCTAACCAGCTGAGATGCAATAGCATCGGCTGAAACGGGACAATGACGAGGAGAGTGTCGTGACCTACCAGTAAGGTTGTTCAAAATACTCCACGCTTTTCGACTAGAGTGTGAGAAGTCAATGCTCCGAACTGCCTCGGACCATCGATCCCTCCGTTTTCTGTCAAGCTTGGCAAGCAGAGTTGTAGCAGCCAAACTTGAGTCGTCTCCCTGAGGAGACTGCAGAAAGGTTTTATAGAGGGATTCACACTCTGCATCCCAACACGGAATATAGTTATTTCGATACCCGCGTGGGATAGTCTTCTTGGCTGCTTTCTTAATGATGTTACAGAAGTCCTGGTAAGCCGCATCTACATCAAGTGAATCAGGCGGCAACAAAGTCTTTGCGAATTTATTCGTCAAAGCAATGTAGTGACTCCAATTGGCCTTGCGGAAGTTACATCGCTTAACAGGCATGCTTGGCACTGCCATAGCAAACCTTGGTGGTGTAATAAGCGAGGGTCGATGTTGTGACCTGGGAAACTTCTCAAGGACACGTCTATCCGGTAAGCGACTGTTTGGACCTACGCTAGCGAAAGCTAGATCTGGATTGGTGCCAGTGTTCCAGCGGCCGGAATAAAAACTGGCAGCATCCTTGGCATTATATAGGAGGGCAAGACAATTAATACTTGCCCATCCAGCCAAGCACTCACCATCCGGACTGTTGTCATCATAACCCCAGTCAGCATGACGACAGTTAAAATCGCCAGCGTACAGACAGGGGTGAGGAAACACTGGGAGATCCAGGGTTCGCAATCGCGTTGGCGGTGGTTTGTAGACGTTGACTATTTTATAGCCATCAACGTCCACACACAACCACTCGATCTCCGATGTCAGTGGAGATTGGTCCAAAAGCGTGTATCTCAGTCGCTCGTGAACAAACGTGGCAAGGCCATGCTTCCTGCTTAAAGAAGACCCAGCTAGTTGGTAGTTTGGTAGCACCAACTTCTCTGCATCAGTGCAGTGGGTCTCCTGCAGTAGGATGACGAGTGCCTCAGACTGCATAGCGAGGTGATGAAGAACATTCATCTTGCTTGCAGTGAGGCCTTCGATGTTCAGCTGAAGAATAGTGGGTCTTCGGAACTTGTTGGCAATGTGCCCTGAAAAGGGCAGTTTTATCCTGACATTGCCCCGTCCTGAAAAGGACGTTTGCCGATTAACAGACCCACACTGAACATCGGAATGGGTGGATACCCTTCCGTTTTGGTAGGTTCGGTTTCGGTCTGTCATTTTTAAAATCAATGAGCAGACTTACTCACGGCCCAGGCTGCGTGAAAGCACCAACTTAACGCCTGATAATAATCTACATGTCTTTAGGTTTTTGTGATATCACTGTTTACTTTGTGCATTACTTGATTGCATCTCATTATTGATAAAAACTGACTGACTGTCGGGAGAAATTAGCAGAAAAAGCAAATAAGCTAAAAATTTCATGTAAACAAAACTTTTGAAGATGCAATTGTACCCATGCAGCCTGTTAACAATATAAAACTATGCGGCCTGATAAAAGTTAAATTGAATTAGCTTCCATTTTTTAAGTTTTGAAAAAAAAGTTTTTATAGAACTTAATGGCCCTGCTTTTTGTATAAAATTTATGGGAATATGTGTTGATTTCTACATTGTTTCAACTGATTTAACAATTACTTTTAATATTTTCCCAAAACTAAATTCTCTATAAAGCTTAAGTGGCAACGCGAGAAAGCAATATAAAACTTTTCCGAAACAGCACAAGTTGGAACTGAAAATCAGAAATACAAGATTGAAATGATTGCAAAAATTTTATTTCTTAACAAACGTTTGAGCTTCAAGTACAAAATCAAATTAATTTGAAAGTATTTTTTTACTTGATTTCAACGATCTAATTTGTTTGTTGTTAAATAGTTTTTGCAAACGAAAAACACAATTCTTACCCGTTTACTTCTTTCCCACTCAGGCAATTAGTTTTTCTATTTTTTGTAGAATTAAGGCAAATACATTGATAAAGATTGTCACGAACATTTCCACCTTCAATGCGAAGACTGCATTGAAACTCATCCTTGGAACAAGAACATTCTATTTCATCCGAACCATCTGCGCAATCTTTAACTCCGTCGCACATGTAATTTGTGGGAATGCAATTTTTCAATCTATTGCTGATAAATTTATAAGAACCATAATGAATTAAGAAATTTTAAAGTATTATAAAAGATTTAATTGTTAAACTGTATTTAGAACTCATTTCTATATTTATTGATACAATACATAATATTATCTATCTTAAGAAAGTTATTTTAAAATATATTTTTTAAGCTATGTTTGCTTTTGGTCTCTAAATTTGTTGACATAATAATTTAAAAATAAATTGATTTGGCCCTGTTGATTGATTTAATTGTATTCTTTTCATTTTGAAACAGGAAAATTGTGACCCTAAAAAACCGAAATATTCCCAAGAACAAACATGAAGAAACTAAATGGTGCCCAGATGGTAGGTGCTTTCACGCAGCCTGGGCCGTGAGTAAGTCTGCTCATTGATTCTAAAAATGGCAGACCGAAACCGAACCTACCAAAATAAAAGGGTATCCACCCATTCCGATGTTCAGTGTGGGTCTGCTAATCGGCAAACGTCCTTTTCAGGACGGGGCAATGCTAGGATAAAACTGCCCTTTTCAGGGTACATTGCCAACAAGTTTCGAAGACCCACTATTCTTCAGCTGAACATCGAAGGCCTTACTGCAAGCAAGATGAACGTTCTTCATCACCTATCCTACTGCAGGAGACCCACTGCACTGATGCAGAGAAGTTGGTACTTCCAAACTACCAACTAGCTGGGTCTTCTTTAAGCAGGAAGCATGGCCTTGCCACGTTTGTCCACAAGCGACTGAGATACACGCTTTTGAACCAATCTCCACTGACATCGGAGATCGAGTGGTTGTGTGTGGACGTTGATGGTTATAAAATAGTCAACGTCTACAAGCCGCCGCCAACGCGATTGCGAACCCTGGATCTCCCAGTGTTTCCTCACCCCTGTCTGTACGCTGGCGATTTTAACTGTCGTCATGCTGACTGGGGTTACGATGACAACAGTCCGGACGGTAAGTGCTTGGCTGGCTGGGCAAGTATTAATTGTCTTGCCCTCCTATATAACGCCAAGGACGCTGCCAGTTTTTATTCCGGCCGCTGGAACACTGGCACCAATCCGGATCTAGCTTTCGCTAGCGTAGGTCCAAACAGTCGCTTACCTGATAGATGTGTCCTTGACAAGTTCCCCAAGTCACAACATCGACCTTCGCTTATTACACCACCAAGGTTTGCTATGGCAGTGCCAAGCATGCCTGTTAAGCGATGGAAGGCCAATTGGAGTCACTACATTACTTTGACAAATAAATTCGCAAAGACTCAGTTGCCGCCTGATTCACTTGATGTAGATGCGGCTTACCAGGACTTCTGTAACACCATTAACAAAGCAGCCAAAAAGACTATTCCATGCGGGTATCGAAATAACTATATTCCGTGTTGGGATGCAGAGTGTGAGTCCCTCTATAACGACTCAAGTTTGGCTGCTACAGCTCTGCTTGCCAAGCTTGACAGAAAGCGGAGGGATCGATGTTCCGAGGCAGTTCGGAGCATTGACTTCTCACACTCTAGTCGAAAAGCGTGAAGTATTTTGAACAACCTTACTGGTAGGTCATGACACTCTCTCGTCACTGTCCCGTTTAGCCAATGCTATTGCATCTCAGCTGGTTAGAAATGGGAAATACAAGGCTGTTGACCGCAAGTCATCTCGACCTGTCTTTCAAGAAGTGTCTGATTTTGGAGGGCACAACACCAGACGCAGTAAATATCTCTGACAATTTCTCACAGAGAGAATTTACTGCTGCCCTCCAACATTTAAAACCAGGTAGAGCTCCGAGACCTGATTCCATCTGCCCAGAGCTTATACTCCATGCTGAAGCTGCTTTTACGTGACTTCATTTCTTCCTGTTTGCGCCGATTCAAAATTCCCAAGATCTGGAGAAGAGCGCTTGTAGTCGCGATCCCCAAACCAGGAAAGCCCGTGGGAAACCCAAAGAGTTATCGACCAATATCTCTGCTCTGTGTCCCCTACAACAGGGGTCGGCAACGTTTTCTTTCCAGTGTGCCAAGTTGTAAAATTCAATGTCAAAATATACGTTTGCGTGCCGATGAAAAATTGCGTTGTATAATCAGACCTGAGTAGGGTTAACAACTTTTTGTTTCGCCATTCCGGGACACCTTAAATACAGGGGCGTCAAACCTTTTTAAGCCGAGGGCCATTTTGGCTCATTAAAAATATTGGCGGGCCAAGCAAAGCAAATGAGACAGCCCAAAATCGTAGTGATCTCTAAAAAAAAAAAAAAAAAAGGTCCTCACTTAAAATCAGTTTCCGATTCCCCAGTTTTCGTTCCAAAACATTTTAAAACGTGTTTTTGAAAAATGTTCACGACGCCGTGTGCCGTATAAAATCACCTCGCGTACCAGGGGTTGCCGACCCCTGGTCTAGACCACTGTTTCCCAACTTTCTTTTGTCCACGTCCTACTTAATCACTTTTAAAATCTAGATAAACCACTTTTAAGTGATGATTTAATACACCATATACTTTTGTAGTTTTGATTACCAAATAAAAATATTAGGATTATGGAGCAATGTCACCCAGACTTAATATGAAGACTTTGTTCTTTACTTTTGTCTTCATCTGATTTTGTAGTCGAGTAGAAAGCAGAAACAATTGTTTGCTTTATAAATCTGTGTAACATTGCTCTATTTATGTCAAAAAAATCTAGTGAAAAACAAAAGAAAAAAGATCTTGACATTAAATCTGTGCGGCAGTCAAGTGTAATTGGTAAACCGAAGACAGAATGATGAATAAATTAAATGTGTGATTGCTTCATTTGTATTTATTTGAATGCGACGCTAATAGATTACAAGAACAAAGATTCTGATTACCAAAACACTTAAAAACCAATTAGCCCTCTATGGGCCGTACGCCCCACGTTGGGAACCACTAATCTAGAGTAATTCACAAGACTGAACCACTGGTCTAAACTAAATTTCAAAAAATAGTAAGTTTTTGAGTCAAGATGCTCCACAAAAAGTGTCACAAAATACAATACAAAAAGAACAAATACAGTAATTGGAGTATTTTAAGCAGGATTATAATTATAATAAAATGATATTTGAAATGCAAGGTTGATAAAATAAGTGATTCAAAATCGATGAAAATTAGCAGTCGAAATGACTAACTTTTAAAATTACATTGATTTAAATTTTTATTTACACTCAGTTTAGAAGCAATCAGCAGTGTAGCCATCCTAAATAAGGAGGCAAGATAGCCATTAAACCATAAACATTGTTGTTACTAAATTTTTAGAATGAATCTAGTCTACAATGATATGAACGTAATTTATCAACTCTTTCTATAGGTGCTCTAGCAAAAGAAGGTGATTCAAACTCTTTTTTTCAAGGCCATAACAGCAAGACAAGACTGTTATCGATTGCTATTTTCATTAAAACAAAGCTCCTAGCATTTAGTCACCCTGTTAAATTTACTAAGCAAAATTAATTATCTGATAAAAATTCCATTAAGTTAACAGCAATCAGTAAAAAAGTTTGTTAAAAATATTCCCGGAATTTGATGTTTAACTAACGGATAAATTTGAAAAAGTTTTTACAACTATATTTTGGGAAAATTAAATTGAACAAAAAACAAAATTATCAAAGGAGGTTAAGCGTAATTGTTCTTTGTCAATTTAACTATGATAGAATTCCTCTTTTCATAGTGATAGAGATGCTTGTTTAATTAAAATGTGACCTTAGATTACTATTAAAAAAATAAAAATTTATTGTATTTGGAATAATTATTTAATAATTATATAATTAAAAACGATAAGATTATTAAAAACGTATTATATTTTTGTAAAATTTTTTCAGTCTCAATCTCGGTCTCGATTGTTTCTAGTCTTGGTCTCAAATCTTTGAGAAGTTGCACTTTGAAAAGCCCTAATATTTTTTTATTTTTTTAACACTTATATTTATCCTCCTGACTCGCAGGAAAGCGATCCAGGCGCTAATACAAAAGGTAAGCAATTACCCCGACCTGCTTCCGAAAATGCCAAGATATTGCTGTCCGCTTGTAATTTAATGAATATGTATATCTTTCAACTATATCTAGTGAGTTTGTCATTTACTTTGTTCATACACGGATATATGCTGTTTTTATACATTTTGGTAAAAGTTCTTATGCCCAGAAGAACTTATAAACATTATCAAGCACATTTAATAGGATGGAAAAATTACTCTATATTTTTTGACAGCTACCTTATCAAGACAAATAAATAATTTAAATTTTTTGCATTAATTTATAAAAATCAATCTTGGCCTTAGACTCAGTAGGTAATTATTTTGCTTTTGCTTCTTGCTTTTCCCTTGATTACGCCACACGTCTCGCCTTCTGATCACTCCAACTTACTACTTTATGACGTAACAATGGTGCAACAACACTTGACCTTTTCTAGTTTTTGATTGTCAATAAATATTATTGTAAAAAAACAATTTCAAAAGCACAAAAGCCAATTTGTTTTTCGAACCCAAAGTTTTTTTACGCGACTTCAAATGGGATGGCGATCCACAGTTTGAGAAACCCTGATCTATATCACTCGTTACTGGAAAATAACCGAATACAAAATATTTTACTTATAGTGCTAAGCACACGATAGGTCGCAAAATGGCACTATACAAAAATATCAGTTAACATCAGCTTTTATTTCATTATTACGATGAAATAATCACTGAACAAATTTGTACACAATAAATGAGCGACACTTAAAATTCAAGTGAACTATATAATTAGTTTAGTAATATATTTTCAGTGGTGGGCACGATACTTTTACTTGGCACTTTTAAATAATCCAATTTAATAGTTATAACTATTAACTTCTTTGTCATACATTGAATTTCAATTGACATTTAAAAATAGTGTAATTCAAAAATAAAAATAAAAAAAAATTTCAAAAATAGTTTTTTTATTACTATTAAATTGGATTATTCAAAAGTACCTAGTAAAAGTACCGCGGTACTTTGTGCCCACCACTGTATATTTTGGCATATAAAATAAACATTACAATTGTGGCTGAAATCGTCACACATCAAGTTAAATATATAAACAACATATGTATATTTTTTATATTGCAATATCTTATCTGTGTTTCTTCTGTAACTTCTCTTCTAATTCGTGAACTATAGGGAAGCTATCTGAGCTTTCCCCAACCATACCGCTGGCTTTTACACACGTCTTATGGTTTTATACTATATATATTAAGGTTGAAATTTCGATATATTAAATTATCACAGGCTTCCACAAACCAACGATCACAATTATTTACTCGACGATGCAGCCAGACAATACAGCCAAACGGTGCAATTACAAAACGAAATTTTCCCAAGTTTCGCTTGCGATCTACAAACTCACTCTTCAAAACTACAACACTGAACCAAATCACCGAACCACTGAATCACTAAACGACTTAAAGAAAATAAATTTACCAAGATCTCAATTTATAGTGTGCTCGCCACGTGTAAGTGAATCAATCAAATTTCATTAGAATCACTGCACGAGATCCGCCGATAAGTACGATCATTTTCACAGGGAGCACCGCCATAAAACAGAGACCGCAAACAATCGAATTAATTAAGGGACTTTCAAAAGACTTCTATACAGTTAATTAATTTTTTTGAATTACATTGCGAGTTCTATGTTAGTTTTTATGATTTTAACAACAGCTAAAGAGCGTCTGAAAAGCAACCTCGATAATTCTGGAAAAGCACGATAAAAAAATTAAGAATGAGATGTAGTCCTATGATATAATAAAAAGTAGTCTAGTTTAAATAATCAGGTTGCCATTATAAATAAACTTTTTATGTATGAGTCAAAAATTTATAATACTTTAAAAAATAGAAAATATTGTATAGGGCTCCACCAAAAAATGCAATTATAATTTAATTTAGTAAAAACCTAACGGTCTGTTTCATTCAAATGCAATCGTATTCATTCAACATCAGGCTACATAACGTAACTTGTCTCCATTCTTTAGAATTAGCCTACTGTTTTGTAATAGTAACTATTATTAAAATTGAGTTCGTATTAAGCTGGCTTAATTCAATTATATCAGTGAGCTTTATTGTCCCTCTAACAAAATTATATACTGCGCAAAAACTTTTTTTTTGCAAGCATGAATGATTAGAACAGTGCTTTTCAATCTTTTTTGTGGCGACCCAAACGCTAAACGAAAATAAAAAAAAAAAATTTGATGATCCAATCGTTTTTAAAGACTTTATTGCAAGCATAAAAAATGAACTAAATACAAGAAATTAAACTTTCTGTCTCAGATTTCTCAATTTTGCCCCTAAAAGTACTGATATCTAAAAAAAAAGAAATAAAAAAAGTGCTCATTTTGAATCTGTCTCGGATATCTTGATTTCCGTACCTGAAAAGTAGAGATATCTAAATCAATAAAACCACTATCGAATCACAACAAAAAGATTTAATTTTTACACAGCTACAGTCGTCGGCGACTCAATCAAAACCGCATTAGCTGTATAAAGACAAAATAAACATTATTTCAATTTTAATTTTGGCATGTTTTAGTGCGCGACACCGAAATTTTACTGCGTAAAGAGGCTCGTGGCACTGCGCCTTACCCACATTGTGTACCTTGGAGAAAACACTGATGAGCTTAACTCGCTTATGTTGGTATTTAATATTTGCGTTTACGATTAGACGAAAAAGCTTATGCCACTGCAAGGTGCTCCAAAAAGCATAATAGGTCTACTTTACTTTTTAAAGTACTTTTGAAAAAGCTTTATAGTAATCGTGCTTATAGTAATCTTGTTTTCGCATTACAAAAACCTCCCCATAAAAATTTTTTACCTACGCCACAGGTCATACCCGAATTTCAATTGATGACCTTATTTTTGGTTCTTCAAATAGCTTTCCGGAAAAAATTTGAAGTTTCAAAAACGAATAAAGACTTTTTTAGTAATGTGCTCATTATGGGCAAGTTCTAATGACCTTAAAAATGTTTTTGGACAAAGACTCGGCCCAGATGGTAGGTGCTTTCACGCAGCCTGGGCCGCGAGTACGTCTGTTCATTAATTTTAAATGACAGACCGAAACCGAACCTACCAAAACGGAAAAACATCCACCCATTCCGATGTTCAGTGTGGGTCTGCTAATCGGCAAACGTCCTTTTCAGGACGGGGCAATGTTAGGATAAAACTGCCCTTTTCAGATCACATTGCCAACAAGTTCCGAGGACCCATTATTCTTCAGCTGAACATCGAAGGCCTTACTGCAAGCAAGATGAACGTTCTTCATCACCTCGCTATGCAGTCTGAGGCACTCGTCATCCTATTGCAGGAGACCCACTGCACTGATGCAGAGAAGTTGGTACTACCAAACTACCAACTAGCTGGGTCTTCTTTAAGCAGGAAGCATGGCCTTGCCACGTTTGTCCACGAGCGACTGAGATACACGCTTTTGGACCAATCTCCACCAATATCGGAGATCGAGTGGTTGTGTGTGGACGTTGATGGTTATAAAATAGTCAACGTCTACAAACTACCGCCAACGCGATTGCGAACCCTGGATCTCCCAGTGTTTCCTCACCCCTGTCTGTACGCTGGCGATTTTAACTGTCGTCATGCTGACTGGGGTTACGACGACAACAGTCCGGACTGTGAGTGCTTGGCTGGATGGGCAAGTATTAATTGTCTTGCCCTCCTATATAATGCCAAGGATGCTGCCAGTTTTTATTCCGGCCGCTGGAACACTGGCACCAATCCAGATCTAGCTTTCGCTAGCGTAGGTCCAAACAGTCGCTTACCGGATAGACGTGTCCTTGATAAGTTCCCCAAGTCACAACATCGACCTTCGCTTATTACACCACCAAGGTTTGCTATGGCAATGCCAAGCATGCCTGTTAAGCGATGTAACTTCCGCAAGGCCAAATGGAGTCACTACATTGCTTTGACGAATAAATTCGCAAAGACTCAGTTGCCGCCTGATTCACTTGATGTAGATGCGGCTTACCAGGACTTCTGTAACATCATTAAGAAAGCAGCCAAAAAGACTATCCCACGCGGGTATCGAAATAACTATATTCCGTGTTGGGATGCAGAGTGTGAATCCCTCTATAAAACCTTTCTGCAGTCTCCTCAGGGAGACGACTCGAGCTTGGCTGCTACAACTCTGCTTGCCAAGCTTGACAGAAAACGGAGGGATCGATGGTCCGAGGCAGTTCGGAGCATTGACTTCTCACACTCTAGTCGAAAAGCATGGAGTATTTTGAACAACCTTACTGGTAGGTCACGACACTCTCCTCGTCATTGTCCCGTTTCAGCCGATGCTATTGCATCTCAGCTGGTTAGAAATGGGAAATACGAGGCTGTTGACCACAAGTCATCTCGACTTGTCTTTCAAGAAGTGTCTGACCTTTGGAGGGCCACAACACCAGACGCAGTAAATATCTCTGACAGTTTTTTACAGAGAGAATTTACTGCCGCCCTTCAACATTTAAAACCAGGTAAAGCTCCGGGACCTGATTCCATCTGCCCCGAGCTTATACTCCATGCCGGAGCTGCTTTGAAGTCCTGGTTACGTGACTTCCTTTCTTCCTGTTTGCGCCGACTCAAAATTCCCAAGATCTGGAGAAGAGCGCTTGTGGTCGCGATCCCAAAACCAGCAAAGCCCGTGGGGGACCCAAAGAGTTATCGACCGATATCTCTGCTCTGTGTCCCCTACAAGATCCTCGAGAGGCTTATCTACGCCCGCGTTGAACCATTAATCGATCCACTGCTCCCTAAAGAGCAGGCTGGGTTCCGACGCGGGAAGTCAACCGTAGATCAAGTTGTTCTGCTAACCCAGAACATTGAGGATTCTTTCGAGGCTAAAAAGAAGGCCGGTGCCGTATTTATCGATCTGACAGCTGCTTATGACACTGTCTGGCACCGTGGCCTTACCTGCAAGCTGCTGAGACTACTTCCGGATAAGCACATGGTCCAAATGATCATGGAGCTTGTCCGAAATCGAAGTTTCACCCTTACCACCGGTGACAGCAAGCAAAGCAGGCTACGCGATCTTAAAAACGGCGTTCCTCAGGGATCGGTCTTGGCTCCCCTCCTATTTAACATCTATACGTACGATCTTCCTTTTATGATTTCCAGCAAGTTTGCTTATGCTGATGATTTAGCATTGCTGCATTCTTCTGGAAACTGGAAGGACTTGGAGGGGACATTAAGCCAAGACATGTCCACACTGTCAGCGTATCTCCAGACTTGGAGGTTGAAGCTCAGTCACACTAAGACGGTGACGGCAGCCTTTCATTTAAATAACCCAGAGGCCAAACGTGAGCTAAAGGTCTACAACAATAGTAGACTTTTACCGTTCTGTCCAACCCCTACTTACCTTGGGGTAAAACTGGACAGATCGCTTACGTTTCGTCACCATTTAGTGGTATTGCGCAAAAAACTATCATCGCGCGTCACACTGCTGAGGCGACTCGTGGGCTCGGAATGGGGTGCTGGTGCTAAAACACTACGAATAGCCACCTTGTCTCTAGTCTACTCAACAGCTGAGTACTGTGTGCCAGTCTGGTGTCGCAGTGCTCACACTCGCCTCATTGACAGTGTCTTGAATGACGCCTTGCGCATAGTCACTGGATGCCTTCGTCCCACTCCAACGGATCACCTACCTGTACTCTCAGGCATCCAGCCAGCTGAGCTTCGCCGAGTGGGAGCGACACTCTCCTTGGCTTACCGTGGATCTCTGGACCCCGATCATATCTTGCATGGTCTGTTAAGTGGGTCATCAGATACTCGCCAAGTGAGACTACGATCCAGACGCCTGTTTGTGTCAGGTGCGCGGAATCTCTTGGACAATCTTGCCAGACTTGGCATCCGCGCCTCTGAATGGACAAATCATAAATGGAACTTGGAGTACTGTGAAAATGCTTTCAGGCTCCGTGTTTTTGTGCCCGAGACCGGTGCCAGGCCTGTTGGGATGGGCTTACCCCGAGCAGCTTGGGTTAAGCTCAACCGCCTTCGGACTGGTGTTGGGCGATTCCATTCGTCCATGCACAAATGGGGTCTCGCTCCTTCACCAAATTGCGAGTGCGACGCCTCTGAGCAAACCGCAGACCATGTTCTAACAGCGTGCCCTATACATCGGGCACCACATGGAGCACGAGGTCTGACAGTTTTGGATGACGAAACTCGATGCTGGCTTAATGACATCACTGCCAGCATCTGATTCAGGCAATGCAGCAGTCTGGGGTAGTAAAAGGATAAACCCTCGGCCCCAGTTCTGTTTGTGTCTGACCTGGAGTGGATACCCTTCAAACGACGACGACGGACAAAGACTGAGAAACTGTTTGAACTGTCTAAAACTCAGCGAATAAAGATAGCAAAATTTTTATTTTATAGAAAATTTTTAGATCTCCAGTTTAGAAACAGTGTCCTAGGTCTTGACTTACTCAAAAGCAAGTTTCTCTTGTATAAACTTTAAAGCGGAAAATAATCTTGGCATCTCCGGAAGCAGGTCAGGGTAATTGCTTGCCCTATGTATAACGCCTCTGTCGCTTTCCTGCGAGTCACGAAGATAAATATATAGATGAAATAAATGAATAATAAACCAAACCTTGGAAAGTTTTTGAGAAACTATTTTGAATTTTGTTAAGTGCTCCGTAATAAAACAAAAAGAAAATTTAAAAACAGGTAGCAAGTGGCGAGTGCCTTATTTGCCTAATTTAGTGTTTCCCAAACTTGTTTGACCGCAAACCAAGCAAGTTTATTAAAGATACCTTGCAATTTTTAATAGGGATATATTATAAAACTAATATCAATAATTTTCTACCCAAGTAAATTATTATTAAGAAAAAAATAGATCTACAAAAATTCAATTTAGATTTTGAAGAGATAGTTTATTCAAACCAGGGATTTCCAACCTTTTTTTCATTCACGGATCCTTTTTTGCTTAATTTTAATTGAAATATAATTTGGTGGATTCCCCATACAAAAAAGTGTAAAAATTTTTCTAGAAACAAAAATTGAAGACCTTTTTACAGTCTTCACTTCTCTGAGGGCTAGCATATACAAAATTCCTGGCTCAAATTAAGTTAAAGACCAATAAAAAACAGTCATTAAAATAATAAACTTGTAAAACTACTCCGAAATTTTCTTTCAAATTAGAGTGAAGTTCTTTTGTCGGTCTTTGACAATTAAAGACATGAACTTTTGGCATGGTAGTGGTCAGAGTATTGAGGACCAAAAATTAGGTTGCCTTCACTTTAGTTGGTAAAAGAATTTGGGGAGTAAATGTCAATTGTATTGATTTGGTGACCTTTGTTTCGGTCTTTGATGCACGGGTTGTTTTGTTCACTAAGTTGTCTTTTTTATTCTATGGGAATTTTTTATGTTTAGGGATTTGGGGTTAGAGTTAGGATTAGGGGTTAAGGTTGGAGAGCGTTAGGGTATTAAATGTACTTGTTAACTGCTGTACTTTGTACTTGGCAACTTATAGCGTGATAAATCAACAACAATCAACAAACAAAATGAACCATCAACATGTGTAATATTGTGGTGGATTATACCCTGGATTATACTCATTATTATTATATCTTTCTTTTTTACCTCCGGACTTCCTGACTCACAGGAAATTATCGGTGCCACTATACAAAGAGCAACTGTCAAGCTATTGCATTGACCTGCTTTTGGAGATGCCAAGATATTGCTGTCCGGTTGAAATTCTTTTTTTAATATTTTTTATCTTTACGATCGAAATTTAGCACTGTTTACTAAGGCCACCAAGCAGGGTAAAGTGCCATAAAGTGCTTTTCGCAAGGACACAACAGAATGGCGAGAGTAGGCTTTGAACTGCGACGGCTTTAATTACGTTTGCCGTCAATCACAGCGCTATTAACCACTCAAACATGCTGCCGACAAATGTAAAATAAGGTGAAGATCATTTTTTTGCTTTTCACTTTTTTGTAACCCTAATTCTCTTTTAATTAAATAAATTTTTCACTTTATTTTAACAGTTTTTAAGCTGTTTTAGTGCTACTATGAAGCTTTAACGATTATTCTTCGTGGAGAATTTTTAAGCCCAACCCTTCCCCTTTCCGCGCATGCGCCTATGGATTCATTGATCACAACTTTTTTACCGGTTATTAATCGGGTCCTAGGCAGCGTGGTCGAGTGTTTAGAGCGTGGTGATCATGATCGAAAAGGCC
Organism: Diplosoma virens; assembly: GCA_963680785.1. NCBI lineage: Eukaryota > Metazoa > Chordata > Ascidiacea > Aplousobranchia > Didemnidae > Diplosoma > Diplosoma virens. The sequence goes on from OY796892.1 coordinate 26,614, forward strand.
GCGTTTGAAAACCTACTCGAGCAATTTTGTTACATCCATGGAAAAGAAACTTTGCGGCACTTTCCCCTGCTTGGCGGTCTTGGCAAGCAGCTGAAATTTTAGTCGTATCTCTATAAAATTAAAAACTAAACTAAAAATTTTAACCGGACAGTAATATCTTGGCATCTCCGTAAGAGGGTTGGGTTAATTGCTTGTCCTAAGTATAGCGCCTCCGACGCTTTTTCTGCAAGGCAGGAAAATGAAAATACAAATGACACCAAAAAAATAAACAAACTATAGTGTTGGGCAAAACTTTGTGACACAGAGGACCACCATCTCTTTACTTTTATAAACAATCGCAGGCCATAATGAATAAATATATAAATAGAGTGTTCAAATTATTGCATACATTAATTTCATTACAGCAAAAACTTGTTTGCTTCATTTAGAAAAAGATACTTACTATCAAATAATAAGTTTTTTTTGAAGGAAGGGTTTTGATCATTAAAATTAAAGACCAAAACAAGTTCTATCACTGTAATTTTGTACCGATTGCGGCCCAGAAGATACTTGCAATGAAGTAGTAAAAAGCTAAGACTCGAGCTTCTTAATTTTCTATTTTATTTTAAGCATGTTTAAATTGCTAATAAGACGAAGTAGAAAAGGAGGAAAATAACTAAAAACTACTTTGATTAACCTACCCAAAGATAGACTAACAATAAACATGGGTAATACAGAAAAAAAACCAGCAAGTTGTTAAGCAGCTTTTACTCGTTTGTATAATTCATTATTTTTTCTAATCTTTTTTCGGTAATTAATTAGACTAATTCTATTCTACGTAAACCTAACATAGCCAACAAATACAACAAATACAACACAATAACACAGTTAACCGAGCTAATCAAATATTTGAATGAAGTTTTGGTTCTGGGTATATTCCACTACGGTAAATTCCACAATGGCACAATCCAGTAAGTTAAATTCCACCACGGTATTCCATCAGGGTATAATCCACCACGATATTACACATGTTGATGGTTCATTTTGCTTGTTGATTGTTGTTGATTTATCACGCTATAAGTTGCCAAGTACAGAGTACAGTAGTTGACAAGTACATTTATTACCTTAACGCTCTCTAACCTTTGTAGAAGTTAATTCTAAATGCTGCCTAAAAATTATTGCCAATTTGTATACAGTTTTATTAAACGAATTTATTGCAGAGAAAATGTAGAAAGGTTATGAAGTAATTACTGAAGATGTAAATTAGAGTATCAGCAAAGTTCGTGGCACAAACACGATATCGCAAACGTGAATTTCACCGTGTCTTTGTTGGTTTGTGTTTTTAACTTATTGGTTTTTAAATACGGTGCGCGTTGTGTTCTGCTTTTACCTGAAGAAGTCCGCCCGATGCAACGGACGAAACGTCGTTGAGTTCTTCTTTAATAAATATTACGCCTTTTGTATTTGTTGAAGTTTTACTTGCCTCTGATTTTACCAGAAGAACAATGAATTTTAAAATAAGTAATATCCCTGGTAACAGTGTTTATATTAATTCTGTATTGAATTTATAAAAAGTTGAATTTTACATTCTGACCTAAAGAAAAGTTGATAGAGACGAGCACTGGTTCGCGGACCGGCAATTTAGAAACACTGATCTAACTCATCACATTATATTTTGTTCATCAAAACTTATTTACTTTAGCTACACAACTTTGTAACGGCATTTTGACTCGATCTTAAAAACCTGTATTTTTGAATCGTACAGTAAATGTTGTATGAGAGAGATTCAAGTTGATCGAAGCTTACTTAAATCAGAGCTTTTGAACCATTTTAACATTGTGCCCCATTTTGTGGTTCATTTTTTACTGAGAATTTGTTATACGACCCACAATAAGATATGGTGAAAAAAACAAAAAGAACACAAGAAATTTACTTTTTATGCAGAACTTGAGCTTGCTTGTTTGGAGATCAAGTCGAGGTTTGATAGAAAACAAACTTACACGCAAAGTAACATTCAGATTATCAGTTTAAGACTATCTTGTTCATTGTAATTCTTGTTAAGAAACCCTATTCACACATATTACGTATTATCACCAAAATATTTTCTTGTATGACATCATAACAATTCTATAATTTAATTTATTGAATGTAGGAATTTAGTCGCTTTCATTTGAAATTAGACAAGTTAGTTGCGAGCATATTCTGTGTTATTAAAAATAATCATGTGTGCATGCTTTGAGATATAAAATTTTTAAAAAATGACTGCAGTTGAAGTTAACGTTGCTAACCCAATGAGGACTCGAATAAGAGCAAGACGTTCGTTTTTTTATTGTAATTTTAAATCAAGGCTTTAAAATTTCAAGCCCGCGACAAAATATTAAAAGTAGTTGCTCAACTTATCTTAGCAACTTTGCTGAACTTGCTGTCGGCAGCGTGGTTGAGTGGTTAAAGCGCCGTGCTCATGATCAACATGGTCTTGGTTCGAAACTCACTCGCGCCATTCTGTTGTGTCCTTGGGAAAGATACTTTACGGCACTTTTCCCTTCTTGGTGGTCTTGGCAAGCAGTTCTAAATTAAGTAATATCTCTATTGAATTACAAGCGGACAGCAATATCTTGGCATCTCCGGAAGCAGGTCGGGGTAATTGCCTACCCTATGTATTAGCGCCTCCATTGCTTTCCTGCGAGTCACGAGGATAAATATAGAGATAAATAATTCTATGTTTAAGCTTGGATTAGCAAACATAGCAAAATATTGGGTATAGTCATAATTGACAACATTCTTTTTGTTATTTACATTATGGTCAGCAGGTAAGTAGTCTTCTATGTAATAAAGGGCGCCTGAAAAATTTTTCGCTAGAGAAAAACAATTAAAAAGAAACCACAGCAAACGTAAAATTTATCGTAGTGGAAAAAATATTTATTAGAAAATTGTTAAAACAAAAAAAGTTCTTCATTCGTAAAATTTAGCCGCAGTGTTTTATTCAATTGGTCCGCGAATATTTTTGGTAAGCCAAAGTGGTTTTGGTTCAAAAAAAATTAAACGTCGCTTTCGTACGTGAAATTTTTTTATTGGTTTTCAATTTGCATTAAAGAAGATTTTCAATTTGTAACTCAAGTGAAGAATTTTTTTTGTTTTGAGGAGTTTTCTGGCAAAAATTCTATCAAATGCACTAAAATTAGCATTTTTGGGGTGCTTTTCAACAAAAAAAGTGAGTTTTTATAATGCTGTCCTCTATATTAAATTTGTCACTGAAATTTGCTACGTGGCTCTTTAGAAAAAAAACGTTTGGTCACTTTTGTTTTAAATCGAAATTTATAAATTTGTTTGATTTAATTTTGATCGAGATTATATGACCATAGAAACGAATTTAACTCAATGCTTCTGTTGGGCGAATTACAAAGGACCTTCTCCCCGGTCTACTGTGTTTTAAAAAAATTACTGATAATAGGACAATTGTTTCTCCCGCTTCGGGTTCTGGCACCCCCAATCGTAACATTGCTTTTTCATGGTCGAGTGTTTAAGGGCGCTGGGATTGTGATCAACATGGTCTCGGTTCAAATTTTATGGTTTTTAATCACCTTTTTGGGTCTTCAACTAAATTTGAGCAAAAAAATTTAATTTTTAGTAATTATCAGTAATTTATATTTAGTAATTCAATAATAAATTTAGTAATAAATTCATTAATAAATTTAATAATTTATATATAAATAAATTTAATAATTTATATGTCTTCTTTTCATTTATGTTACATAATTTGTCACGCTACTAAATAAGCTTCGATAACGCAAAGCTTTGCCTTTTAATCATTATATTAAGCAAAAATTAAATTTTAGTTTTAACTTATTAAACTTCTTCTTCTTCTTTCGGCTTCTCTCTACTCGGGGTCGCCACAGCGCGACAGAATTCTCCATTTCACTCGATCTATTTCGTCGCCTTCCCTAGCTCCAACCCTTTCCATGTCTTCTCTCACCAAATCCATCCACCTTCTCCTTAGCCTTCCTCTTTTCCTTCTGCCTGGCACCGCCATCTCCATCATCCTTTTCCCCGATGTAGTCTTTTTCTCTCCTTTTTACGTGTCCATACCAACGTAGCTTTGCATTTCAAAGTTTGTTTCCCACCTTTGCAATTTTCGCAGTCTCTCTCATGTATTCGTTTCTTATGTTGACCTTTCTTGTCACTTCCATTGCCCATCTCATTATTTTCAACTCTACAACTTCCATTTTTCCTATCTGTCTTTCCGTCACTGCCATCGATTCCATTCTATAAAGCATGGTTGGTCTAAAAATACTCTTGTACATTTTACCCTTAACCTTTGCTGATAACTTTTTGTCGCACAGAACTCCAGACACCTTCCTCCAACTCATCCATCCTACTTTGATCCTTCTCTTTACTTCTTCTTCACATCTTTCATCGCTACTAACTGTTGAACCCAGGTATTTGAAGTTTTTTTGCTCTCTTTACCTTTTCTCCTTGCAGCTTCAATTCTTCTTTATCATCCACATCCCCAACCCTCAAATATTTGTTTTTGCTCCGGCTTACTTTCAGGCCTCTTCTCTCCAGTGCATTTCTCCAAATCTCCAGATCCTCCTCTAGCTTCCTATGATTTTGTCTAGACAGCACTATGTCATCTGCAAACAGCATATCCCATGGTGCGTCCTTCCTGATGCTTTCCGTTAGCCTGTCTATGATGATGGCAAAAAGAAATGGGATGATTGCTGAACCTTGGTGGAGTCCAACACCTACCTTGAATTCTTCAGTCAACCCTGCTGCACTTCTCACAGTTGTTGTTGCTCCGTCATACATATCCTGGATAATCTTTATATAACACTCTGATGTTTCAGCTAACCGCAAGCATTCCCACAGTTCTTCTCTGGGTACCCTGTCGTATGCTTTCTCCAAGTCAATAACTGCCTTCTGCCCTTCAGTCTACTTTTCCAACAGCATCCTTAGACAAAAGATTGCGTCGGTGGTACTCCTTCCTGACATGAATCCAAATTGTTGCTCAGCGATTGTCACCTCCTTCCTTATTTTAACTTGTTTTAATTTATTAAACAAAATTTAAAATTAAGCAAAAAATTTTGTGTATGCAAGTGCTCAGAAAAGTAAAGACCTAAAAAAGGCTTTATTTTTTGTTTCTAGGAAAAAGTTTTGCATGTTTTTAAATGGGGTCCACTTATTTGTATTTTGATCAAAATTAAGCAAAAAAAGATCCAAGAGGTAAGAAAAGATAGGAATTCCTGGTTTACTTTGAAGAAAATTATTACAAATTGTTTTATGCTTTAGCCGTCTTAGGGATTCCATGATGAATTCAATAATCTTGCATTTTTGTTCCGGACAAACAAGTGCGGGGAACCAATAAGTGAAACAATTGAGGCAGTCGCCATTGGCCACCTGCTTTTATATTTTCTTTCGTTCTATTTCGCAGCACTTAATAAGATTCAAAACAGTTTCTTACAAACTTTCAAAGGTCAGGGCTTCTTGGCACTTACTATCTTTTTATATCATCTTATATTTATCTCCCTGACTTGCAGGAAAGCGACGGAGGCGCTATAAATAGAGCAAGCAATTACCCGGACCTGCTTCCGGAAATGTCAAAAATTTTTTAGTTTGGTTATTTAGTTTTTATAAAGATATGAACAAAATTTAAAACTGCATGCTAAGACCGCCAAGTAGGAGAAAGTGCCGCAGGTTTTTTTAAAGACACAACAGAATAACCCGGGTAGGTTTTGAATTGAGACCATGTCGATCACAATCACGGCGCCTCTAACCACTGGATCACGCTGCCGAAATAAAATTTATATAGACCCGATTTATAAAAAATGGACACTATAAAGGATATAGGATTTATATGGAGCCCTCTGCAGGGACCTATACTCCATGCGTGCAAGGTGTGGGACGCACACCCTGTAATTTTCCATAGCAAATTCTAAAAATACTTTCTTAAATTTGAAATAAATTAGAACAACGGTGCACAACCTGCGGTTGTCGGTGCGAAATAATGCGGCCGTCAAACATAAATTGTACTTGAAAATGCACGTTGTTGCGGCCGTGCATTGATTAAAATGTTTTGCAACGTAACTGTTGAGAAATAACTGTTAGGAACAGTTATGATTTGCTAACTGCTACTTTTTTTTTTAGAGATCACTATAATTTTGGTGCAAAAAGTAGCAAATCGGAGACTGATTTTAGGTAAAGACCTTTTTTTTTTAGAGATCACTATAATTTTGATGCAAAAAGTGGGGTGTTTATTTTGTATGGCCCGCCAATATTTTTTGTGCGTCAAAATGGCCCTTGGCTCAAAAAGGTTGGACAATCCTGCACTAGGATGAAATAAAAAAGAAACTTGTAGGGGGGAATTCCGGGTTAGTTTTGCCAAAAAAATTACTGGCAATAGATGGTGGGCCAATAAAAGGGTACCAAATTTTTCTTGACTCGATGGCTGCCGCAAGTTAAAACTAACTTTGTATTGCGGCCGGCAATAACAAAAAGGTTGTGCGCCGTTGAATTAGAATAATATTTTTATCAACGCAAAATTTATTTTATTTTACTCTAAAACAACAATTTATGACGTAACAATAAATTTTATTAAAATTTTAAACAGTTTTTCTTTTTTTTAAGAAGAAGGTCAATTTCAATTTAATATTTCAATGTTTTCAATTTAATTTATAAGAAGAAAGTCAATTTCATTTTAATGTTTGTTGTGTTTTTACTTCTAAAGCAGTGGTTCTCAAACGGAGTGGAACTCCTCCCCAGGGAGGAATTTTATGACATTAGAGAGGGAATTTATGCATTTAATACTTTTGCGTTACATCAACTAAATTCGGTTTAACCCTATACGGTATAAATTATTCTTTTGCAAGATAAAAATTTTTTTGGAAGCTATTTGGCGTTTATATGACTTAAATAAAATAGTTTAAAAAAATTAATAGAAATATTAATAATAACAATTTTACCGGAAATGAACTAATTAGTTCAGTTGAGATTACAAGCTTGCAATCGGTGACATTTCTGATACCTCTCAATACAAAAAAAGGTTATTGAAAGCAATAAAAAAAAGCTAATATTTACGATTTTTATTAATTTTATTATTGAAATAGCTTATATAAATTGACATTGTACAACATAATTTCTTTTGGGCATAAGACTTGTAGGAAAATCATGGTATTATGGAGCCCTCAAGCGAAAATCCCCGTAAAAATTTTTTTTGATTTTTCGTACACAAAATTATTTTGATACAATGTCCTCAGTCTATACTTTCTTATATACAAATACCAGCTCGTAATTTGTTCTATGTAGGCTGTGATGATCCCTCAAACTTTTTAGATAACAGGATTCATATTAGAAGCTGTGCTTGTAATGTGGACCCTTACCGAAAGTGACGTATTTAAAAATATTTTAGAAACTTTAAAGTTTTGTAGTACTTTCTTTGTGATGTAAGAATTTATTTATTAAAAACAAAACAAAGTAACGTCAAATCGAGCAACAAAAAAGTGACGCTAAAATACAAAATTTGATTCATTGGCATCAATCTGATTAGAAAATAAGATCAAATGGACAAAAATATTATTTTCAGAAAATGCAAAAAAATAAAGAAAAAATTTAATTTTGCTAAAACATTTTTTTGATTACTTTTTTATGTAGTTTTCAATAATTTGAATTGTTTTTTCTAAAATTTTTCATATTCGAGAAATCAGAAGGGATCCATATTATCTCGGGGTCCGTATTACCCCGACTTTTCCTTATATTTTTTACAGCTGCCTTATCAAGACAAATGAATAATTTAATTTTTTTGCATTCAACTATAAAAATCAATCTTGGACTTAGACTTAGTAGGTAATTTTTTGCTTTTGTTTCTTGGTCTTCTCTTGATTATGCCACACGTCTCGCCTTCTGATCACGCCACCTTACTACTTTATGACACAACAATGGTGTAACGACAATCGACCTTTTCTAGTTTTTGATTGTCAATGAATATTATTGAAGAAAAAACAATTTCAAACACAAAAAGCCAATTTGTTTTGCGACCGCAAAATTTTTTTACGCAATCCCAAATAGCCTCCCGCCCTCAGTAAGACTTCCATCAGTGCATTTTGGAGCCTATATACACCCAATTATGCTTTCTTGTTTTTAGGTTTTTTTATTTAAATTTTGATTCAAACTTTTTGCACTCACTGATAATATAAATGGTTAAACAAACCAAGGTCTGATAATTTTTTTGTACTCAAGACCAAAATCGAGACCGCAGCATTTTCTGTGTGATTGATTTAAAAATTATGATCGAGAAGAAAAATAACTAAATAAATAAACGATTTATTTTGTCGTTGTCGTGTAGACAGGCATCCACTCGGGTCAAAGAGAAACAGGAATGGGGCCGAGGGTTTATCTTTTTACTACACCAGGCTGCTGTACTGCCCGGATCAGATGCTTGCAATGATGGTGTTGTGCCAACATTCAGTTTCTTCATTCAAAACCGTTAGACTTCGTGCTCCATGCTGTTCCCGACGTATGGGGCACGCTGTTAAGGCGTGGTCTGCTGTTTGTTCAGTGGCGCTGCACTTGCAATTTGGTGAAGGAGCAAGACCCCATTTGCACATGGACAAATGGAATCGCTCAACACTAGTCCGCACGCGATTCAGCTTAATGACCACCTATAACTCACGTATGTAGCACAAATCAATTACTGGTTTAGCTTATAACGAGTAAGAGCTGCTGGTAAATATGAGTTTACATTGCTGCTCATATGTTTCTATGGCACTATGTGATAGGCGTTTGTTGATATGGCAAGTTCAGAAATATTTTAAACAAAATAATCAGTAGCGTGGCCGAGTGTTTAAGAAACAGTCCAATTGATGGCGAACATGATGGACAGAGTCGGTTCAAAACCTACTTGCGCCATTCTGTTGTGTCCTTGGAAATGATAGTTTGAGGCTTTTTCTTTTGTTTGACGGTCTCTGCAAGCACCTTTAAGTTTTAGTCATACCTCCAAATAAAAAACTAAAAAATAAATTTTGGGTATAAGGTCGGGGTTATGTTTGCCCTGTAAGTAGCGCCTCCGACGCTTTACTACAAGTCAGGGGAAATAAATAGAGGTCAAGAAAAAATACTGTTTTTCCCAAGTACAAAGCAGAACGTCGCGAGTAGGTTTTGAATCACGACGCTTTTAACCACTCATCCATGCTACCGACGAATGTAAAAAAAGTGAAAACTTTTTTGTTGATCTTCACATTTTTTCAAGCCTTAAATCTCTTTTGATTGAAACAAGTCTTCATTTATTTTAACAATTTTTAAAGTTTCTTAGTGATGTTATGAATCTCTGATCAACTCTCTTCATTGAGTGTTTAACTCGCAACCCTCTTTTTTGTACATAAGTCTATAGATTCATAGATCACAACTTGTAAACATACTAGACCAGGGTCGGGCAAACTCAAAGGGACACCTATTCACTTTTATAAGTAATCGCTGGCCATAATTAATAAATGTAGAAATATGAGGTTCAAATTACTGTAAACATAAATTTTGTTACAACAAACACTTGTTTGCTTTATTTAGGAAAAAAAACACGTAAGATCAAGATAATGACGTTTTTTGGTTCGTGTTAAACTTCACAATAAAGATAATTCAAAATAATTGTTAAAATTAAAGCGAAAAAAAAAGCGTCATTACTTTGATTGTTATACCGATAGCAACCAAGGTATACTAGTAGAAAAAAGATGTGGTTTCCGCCGTGTAAAAAGTTGGACACCCTTGATGTAATCTAATTGTTGCGATTCCAAAATTGCATCACTTTACATAACTGCAAACCTACCATATTGATACCTTATTAAGACGAAAAAGAATTGGTAATCAAAATTTTATTCAGATTTGTCGCGAGCCATGTTCTGAGCATTAGCTGCTATCATAGCTGTACACCCAGTGATGGTTATTTAAAATTAGTGGCCTGAGGCAGAATCCAAATCAGGATACGCAAAAATTGGTGTTCTCCAAAAAAAAAGGTCTTCGATCACGTATTTCCCTATTTTTCTCGCAAAATCATCGTGATCTCTAAAAAAAAAAGAAAAGAAAAAGTCTTCACTTCGAATCGATCTCGTATTTTCCACTTTTCGTCCCAACTTTATAGTGATCTCTAAATTTCCGGAATAAAATCTCGGGGGGCCCGAGGCAACTGCCTCACTCGCCTCCCACAATATTCATTACTGAACACACCAAACAATTTTGGAGGCAATATATTTTTGACCAATTCTTTCGATAATTGGCCAAATCATGATCTCGCATCATATCACGGAGATGCTGACGTCACTCAGATTTAATGTGAAGAACTTTTTTTAAAGACCACTTTAAATGATATTTTAGTAAATGAAATTTTAGCAAGTTTATCGTCAACATAGCGTTATTATTATTATATTCTAAAACTCAATTTACTTGAAAAAATTTTTAAATCGGATATTTATCTAGAAACTTTTAGCTTCCAGTTTAACGTTAAAATTTTTAACAACTAAAATAAAAACATATTGTTTATGACGTCATACATTCAAATCAAGGTTCGAAACAAGCATTTTAATTTCTTTTGAAAGCAACTTTTGGCAGGTGCTAAATTTTAATGTATTTGTAGACTAACTGAAACAGACAACATTTAAAAATCTATGTTCGCTTTCTCTGGCTACTGCTTCATTTAGGCTAAATTAAAATTATATTGTATAATCCAGGGTTTTTCAAACTATGGGTCGCGACCCCAAATGGGGTTGCCTAAAATATTTTTGGGATCGCGAAAGAAATTGGCATTTTGAGAGGATACCTGAAATTGGCGACGAAAATAGATAAATCGCAGTTCGATTCTGAGTGAAGACCTTTTTTTTTTAGAGATCACCATGATTTTGTGAGAAAAATACGGAGAAAGGAGATCAATTCGAAGTGAAGACCTTTTTTTTTTTTTAGAGAACACGCTGATTTTGGGACGAAAATAGGGAAAACTGAGAGCAAATGGAAGTGAAGACCTTTTTTTTTTAGAGAGCACGCTGATTTTGAGAGAAAATATGCAAGCCCAGATCAGACCTCTTTTTTTTTCTGATAACATAAATTTTTTGAAAATTCCTGCCTCGGGCCCCTAAATTGGAATATCCACCACTGATGCTGTACATGCTTTTTCATGCACACGCGTGGTTTTCCACAGGAAAAATTAACATAAAATTAGCCTACACATATAGGGGTCGCACAAAAATTTATTTTTTAAAATGGGGTCGTAGAACAAAAAAGTTTGAGAAGCCCTGGTATAATTTATCTTGCTGCTGTAGATCTAGTTTTTTTGTATTATTTCATTCGTTTTTTTGTTAAAACTAGTTTATCAACCAATAAAAGCAAGCTTTAGAAAAATATTTTCGTAATCGAATTACTTAATTTCTTGAAATCGGATTAATTTAGTATGAATGTTTTAACAGTAAGAGTGTGAGTAGGAACATTCAAAGCATTACCAGACTTGTTTGTTGGCCGAAAGAAAAAATTAAAATAAAGTTTTTTTGCGATCGGATTAGCTTGTTACAGATGGCCCAGATCACAGTAATTTGACAGCGTTTTCACAATCGTTGAAATAAACGTGAGAAAGCTGGAAAATTAAGAGGTTTGACTCTTAGCTTTTTACTACTTCAAATTATAGCAAAGCTGGTCGATTGAGTGTCATTCTTAAGCAAATTGCAAAATTCGTAACAATAACATCAAGTAATAAAAATATCAAAAAATATCATCTCAAGACAAATTTAGAAAACACGAGACCAGGAACAAGACCGAGCCATCAGAACAAGGTAAAGACCAAGAGGAGCGCAAGACCACAAAAATCTGTACCGAGACCAAAAGCAGTCTCGAGACCTTTATTACTGACATCTGCACAATGTCTTGATGCTAAAGTGTTGAAGATGCTGATGTCAGTATAGCAGGTAATTGTAGACAATTTAGAGCAGCATATCAGTAACAGATGAACTATGCTGGATAAAATTGGTTTAGACCAGTGGTTCTCAAAGTGGGGACCGCGGTTCTTTAGGGGTCCGCGAAGCGGTTTCAGCGGGAATGCATTTTTGCATTTTTGGATGAATAGCATTTTGCAAAATGCATTTTTGGATAAATGCATTTTTGGATGAATAGCAGCAAATTAAATTAAGTAAGACAAACCAAGTTTAACGCGGACGTATAAAAACATACAGCCAGCCTTTTCCTTGAAAAGGGTTTTTGTTTAAATCACTTAGGCCTAGTTATCTAAGACTATAGCCTACCGACATATAGTATCTAGAATTTGTTCTGACGTGCTTACTAAACTGTTTCTGATAGGAACTGTTTAACAATACAGATTTGGCCAGGTCTAAGCTTTACTGCAGCCTAACTTGCAGTTATGATTTTAATTTTAGGAACATTACAGATTTGGCCAGGTCTAAGCTTTACTGCAGCCTAACTTGCAGTTATGATTTTAATTAACTATAAAAATTTTGCGTTTTAGAACTTTACACTTTAAAAATTTGTAAGTTAATATTTTGCTATTACCATGCCTCCAAAAAAGAAGATAAGATATGACAATTCATATTTAAAATTTGGTTTTATAGTAATAAAAGCTTATGGAGAAGGTGTGCCGCGAACAATTTTGGAAAAAAAATATCTTGGGACGTCGAATTTTGCGGATTTTGCACGTGAAATAAGTAAGATTCGGAGCAAAGACCGTTTTTATTTAGAGACAACTAATTTTGGGAAGAAAATTGACAAGAGAGAACGTGAATTTAGTTGAAGATCTTTTTTTTAGAGAACAGCTTAATGTTGGCGCGAAAAGGAGGAAATTAGAGCGGAAAGTTGTGGTGAAAGCATTTTTCCTTTTTTTTTTTTTTATATAGGAAAAACCTGAATTTTTAGATGAAAAGCAGGAATTCGGTACATAAAAATTGGTAAAAACCTTTTTTTTAGAGATCATACAATTTTGGGGGCGAAAATCAAGAATCCTAGCTCAAGTGCGCCGCGACTTCGGAAGATAACAATTATGTGCCGCGGCCAGATCAACGGTATTTTTAGAAAACAACCAATTTTATTTACAAAAGCTAGAAATCTGAGCCCAATTATGAGTGAAGATCTTTTTTTTTGAAGATCACCTGATTTTGGGAACAAAATTTAATAAAAATTGTTTAAAAGTGCCGCGATGTTTGAGGAATTTCAAAAATCTGCCTCAAACGAAAAAGCTTGAGAAACACTACCTTAATTTATTAATTAAGAATGTAGATTTCTTCAAACAAAAAGCTGAAACGTTGATCAAGTCCAGACATGATCAATCAGGAATATTTTGGAAAGACACTACGAGTGGTTTGAAAGCCTCATATGAGGTTTCACAAAAAATAGTCGCAGCTAAAAAATCCCACGACATTGGAAAGCAGTTAATATTGCCTTGCTGCAAAGATTTTATATCAAACGTGCTGGGAAGTTCTGAACTTTAGAAGCTAAAACACGTCTTTTGTCAAATAATACTATTAGCAGGCGAATAACTGAGCTATCTGATAACATTCTGTCGCAGGTAGTCTCGAAGATTCAAAATTCATTTTGCGATCCAGTTTGACAAAACGACGAATGTAGCAAACTTAGCCCAACTTCGCTTCTTTGTACGTCATGTATATAATAGGAATCTGGAAGACGAATTTTTGTTTTGCGAAACCCTCAGCACCAAAACAACTGCAAGGGAAATATTCGACAAAGTGGACAGATTTTTTGAGGCGCATAGTATCAGGTGGGAACACGTTATTGGCGTGTGCACCGACGGTGCTCCAGCGATGCTTGGTTGACGTTCCGGTTTTCAGACCTTGGTGAAGGAAAAGTCCCCAGATGCGATTGGTACATACTGCACTATTCATCGTCAAGCACTGATGGTGAAAATCATGCCTGATGAGTTGAAAAGTGTCCTGAACGAAGTGATTACGGCAGTGAATCTCATCAAGGCGAATTCACTCAACTCATGCTATTTGCTGATTTATGCAAAGAAAGTAATTCCAAAATTAAAACTCTTCTATTTTTCGTTTTGAAAGCCATCGCATGTAAGATAGCTTTCAAAGGGAAAAGTATGAAGAGAGGTTTTGTTCTTCAAAAAAAAATACACAAATTTCTGCATAAAGTTACAAATAATGTACGAAAAATTCTCGGACGACTTCTTTCTGATATGCTACTTACGTAACAGTAACACATAGACACCCCGAGGGCAAACTTTTATACTTTATTTATTATGTAATAGTTTTATCTTCAAATTCCTATGTATGCGCAAAAATGGAGTAATTTGAGAATCTTGGACAGAAAACTGAGCAGTCCCAGTGAAAGAGTAATGATTTATAGTTGATTAATATAAGTATTTGGCGGAGAGAGAAAGACGTTTCAGTCTGTTGGCTTAAATTTATTGCTGTACATCAATAGAGATAACTTTATGCTTAAAATTTCAGGTTCTAGTGGTCACTGTTTAGCCAATTTATCTATTGTTTGAGATAAGTACTAAAAAGCAAAAATTTGAAAAATCTTATATGCAGTATGGTTTTAATTCTATTGTGTTTAGCAATTAAGAAAGACCACAGTGTTTACTTTGTAATAATGTACCAGAGGTGGAGTCGAGACACGTTGCTTTTAGACGGAGACGAGACTTTGGGGTAGCGAGACCGGGACGAGACGAGACTTTGGAGTAGCAAAACCGTGACGAGACGAAACTTTGGAGTATCGACACCGAGACGAGACACGAGACTTTACATAAGTTGTTTTGGTTTAAGTCAGGGTTGTGAAGTCAGAGTCCGAAGTCGGAGTGGTATGTCTTTGGTTGGAGTCGGAACCGAAGTAGTTTTTTAAATATGCTGAAGCCGAAGTCGCATTTTTAGATGTACCCGAGCTGGTATGGGACTCGTATTTTTCTTTGCTCACCCCAACTCCAATTTTTCGTTAATTTCTGGAAGCTATAGTCACGCTTATCATTTGAATGATGCAAAAATAAGCAAGCAAAAATATGGCGAGTACTTGGATAAGTCATTTTTTGGACTTTAATTTGAAGGGAAAACTAAAAACGATTTTGTTTTATATTGACCACCAAATGTAAATTTTTGTTTGTAAAATTAAACTTAAGTTTTGGTTTGGAAATTGTTTTGAAAAATTCATTTAAAGATTAAAAAAAGATTTTTATTCGAAAAATACGTCGAAATGTGCTTAATACTTTTTCTGTTTTGAAAGTTGAGTGACGAATAAAAAGAAAGTCTTTATTTGAATTCAGTCCTCCCTAAAATGTCGAGATTCTTTAAGAATTGTTGTAAACAATCGCTTGTAATCGTTTATCATTTTCAATACTTAATAATCGTTAATCGTTTATTCGTTTATCCTTAACTTAACACAAAAAAGTGCTTTGGTCAGCGGTTGAGTGTAACCAGAGTAAGAATAAAAATTTTCCGATTTTAATCTACTCTAAACTGACAAGAAAAGGTATTATGAAAAGCTAATTCATTAGATAAGGTGGTGTCGCTTTTTGTTTGCTGGATCCTCCCTGGTTACAAAGTGTGACTTATAACCAGAGTTGTGGATTCAAAAAAATTTCTTCCGTTTTCCTATATAAAGAAAATCTTTTTTCGACTCGGACTCCAGCTCTCTAAAATTTTACAATTCAAAATTTTACTCTAAAACATCTGAAAAAAATACTTTGACTTCATCTCTAAACGTGGGACTCTAGCGATTCCGATTTCACAACCATGAAGGCCTAATTGTCAAGTGCTTAAAGCGCATTAAAGCTCCGTGATTGTGATCGACATAATATTGGTTCAAAACCTACTCGACCCATTCTGTTGCGTCCTTAGAAAGAACTTTTTTATGGCATTTTTCTTGCTTGATGGTTTTGGCAAGCAGTTTTAAATTTCGGTCATATGTCTATAAATTAAAAAAACAAACTAAAAATTTCTATCGGACAGCAATGTTTAGGCTTCCGTTACCAAATTTTGCTTTGCCAGTGCAAGGCACGCGAGTAAAACGATAGACTATTTGCAGTGTCAAGTGAGTGACTACATCGCTTCAACAAAAAAATTCGAAAAGACTTTGTTGCTGCTGAATTCAACTGATGTGGAAGGACTTTTTTAACGCCATTAGAAAGCAGCCAAAAAAACTATTTCACGCGGTCATCAAAACAACCTTATGTCGTATTAATATGCAGAGCATGAAACGTTTTATGGAACTTTACTGCAGTGCCTCAAAATAAAATACGACTTGATTTTAGGTGCTATGGTTTCATTGACCAGACTTAATGGAATATTCAGAGATTGATAGTTTCGATCCGAACAACTACTTTTACACTCTCGTTCAAAAGCATGGAGTATATTAAAATAATCTCATAAGTTAGTTACATAATCTCAACAACACAGTCATCGGGGGCACATTCCAGTCTTTTTTGATGCCGGTCCTAAGCCCGGATAAATGGGGAGGGTGGCGGCAAGAAGGACATTCCGGCGTAAAACTTTTTTGCCAAAACATGTGATGCGTTGTGATGATGAATCCCTACTGGATCGGTCGAGGTCCGGGTTACCAACGACCGCCTCTGGTGTTGCACGGCAGGGCACCTATGGAAATTATGCAACTGATGGGCTTAGTGAAAACAAGACGAGAAAGAGAGGAGGAAGGCGAATGAAAAGACAGTGGGAAATGTGGAAAGGGAGACGCACATTCATAAGGGTTGGTACTTTAAATGATGGAACAATGATTGGAAGGGGAGAAAACTGGCAGACATGATGGAACGAAGGAATGTAGATATACTGTGCCTACAGAAAACAAAGTGGAAAGAGACTAAAGCAAGGAGCGTTGGTGGTGGCTGCGAACTATTCTACAATGGAGCTGATGGAAGAGGAAATGGAATAGGAATAGTGGTAAGGGAGGAGCTGGTTAAAAGTGTTTTGGAGGTGAAAAGGGTGTCAGAAAGACTAATGGTCATGAAACTGTAGGTAAAAGGGTTTATACCAAGGGTGGCCAAACTGTGGCTCTTCGGACCCTTGCTTGCGGCTCTTTGAACTTTTTGAAAAAATGTATTAATTTTTCTTTTGTAACTAATAGTAGTCAAAGGCCAACATTTTAACGTTTATACTAGCAAAGTTTCTTTTGAAATATGGCGTTGTGTTATAATAATTACTAAATTGTCATTGCTTTTAAATTAAATTATTAATATTAGTGTGAGTATAAACTTGAGAAAACTGTTGTATATATTGCAGTTTAATTGTATCTAATTGTCATCATAAATTGTGTTATCTTTTTTTGGCTTTAATGAAGACTTTGAAAGGTCGAAAACGTTCAGCTTTTTTCTAAATAAAATTTTGCTAGTATAAATGATAAAATTTTGACTTTTAATTGCTATTATTTAAAAGTCAATTTTAAAAATTACCTTTCATCCAGAATCATAATTTTTTTTACTGCATTAAGTTGATTGTTTATTAATTGAGAATTTCGTTGCGCAAATATTATCGGAAAATAGCAAAAAGAGAAAGTAATAAAAAGAAAATAGAACTTTTAAATCAGAATAGGAAAAAAGAGTTTCAATTTATTGATATTGGAGGTAAAACTGTGTGTCTTATCTGTCATGCTTCGTTCAATCATTAAAAAATCAGCAAATTGAAACATCAATATGAAGCAAAACACAAAAACTTTGCCATGTCACCTACGCAATTAGACTTACGGAGAAACAAGCTTAGGGAGTGGTTGCTAGATCTCATGTTTTTTACTGATATAATGAACCATTTAGAAATTTTAAACTTGGCATTTTAAAGCAAAGATCATCTTGTTTCAAACCTTTTCGAAAAAATGTTTAGTTTTCAAAAGTAAGCTTAAAAATTTTTAAAAGGGATTTATTGTTTAAAACATTTCATCTTAACCTGAAGAGAATAAATGCATTTCCTTATGTCAAAATAAACAACAAAAAATTTTAAGAATACAAAGGTAAACTGCAAGAACTGCTTTATAATTTTCAGACTAGGATTATTAATTTGCAAAAGCTAAAGCCTTGCTTTTCTTTTCTCGAAAATCCGTTTGAAACTGATGTGGTTACCAGTTTGTGTCCGATTTCCGAATCATTGGTGTCTGAAATACCTGCAGTGGAAATGGAACTATTGGAGCTGCAGGAAGATCTCGCTTAAAAAATGACCCATACTCCCTTGACTAAATTGAGTTCTGGAAACAAATATCAGAAGCTAAACATCGGCACTTAAAGAAAACAAGCATCCGGGTGATTTCTGTCCTCAGCACAACATATTGCTGTGAATCATTTTATTCTGTGATACAGTTTGTAAAGTCAAAACATCAAGTCACTCTGACAAATCAAGACTTGAAAGAACTACTCCGAACGGCCATAATATCTTACCAACCAAATTTTAAACAACTTGCAGCCCAAATGCAGACTCATAGTATCACCACGCATTAATAAATATTAATCGTTTACTTTTTTATATGAGTAAATAAATTCATGGTTTAGATTTTTGTGTTGCGGCTTTTTAAAAGTCTGGTTTTATGATATGCGGCTCAAACATAATATAGGTTTGGCCAACACTGGTCTATTTTAAATATAGTAAGCGCGTATTGTCCACAGGTTGGCAACTGCATGGAGGAGAAAAATGATCTTTGGCAAAACCTGAATGGGTTGAAAGAAGTGTGTCAAAACAGAAGATAATAGTGCTAGGTGCGGATCTAAATGAACATGTGGGCGAAGAAAACATAGGGGATGAGGAAATAATGGGGAGGTACGTTGCTGGAACAAGAAAAAAGGAAGAATCGATGGTTGTAGATAGAGGATGGATTTGGCGGCTCTCAAAACTTATTTCAAAAAGAAAGACCAACACAGGGTGACGTATAAAAGTCGAAGAAAAAGTACCCAAGTAGATTATGTAATGTGCAGAAGGAGGAACCTGAAGAAAATGTGCGATTGTAAGGTAATAGTGAATGAGTGTGCCGCAAAGCAGCACCGTATGGTGATATGCAAAATGCCAAAGATAAGATGGTGGAAACTGAAGGAGACAAGCTATCAAGAAGCGTTTAGACAAGAGGTGACCAGGATTTTGGGAGGCGAGGATGGGTTACCTGATGACTGGTACAAAACAGCGGAAATGCTAAGAAAAACAGCTGAAACTGTGCTGGAGTGATATTTAGGAAATGAAATGGAGATAGGGAGACATGATGGTGAAATGAGGAAGTTCAGGAGAGCATAAAAGAAAAGAAAGAGGCAAAGAAAGCATGGGACAAAATAAGAAATAAAAATACTAAAAAGATCTACAAAGAAAAGATAAGTAAAGCAAAAAAAGCAGTTGCGATGGCAAAGGAACGTGCGTATGAAGATTTGTATGCTAGATTGGAAACAAAAGAAGGTGAAAAGGAGTTGTACAGATTGGCAAGGCAGAGAAGCAGAGCAGGGAAAAATGTACAGCACGTGAGGATTATAAAGGATGAAAATGGTTATGTGATGATAAGTTGGGAGGCAATGTTAAAGAGATGGAAGGAGTACTTTGAGAAACTGATGAACGAGGAAAATGACGGAGAGCCTAAGACAGAGGAAGCAGAATTGGTTAACAAGGAGGTAAGTTGTGTAAGTAGAGAAGATTTGAAGAATGCACTGAGAAGGGTGAAACAAGTTAAAGCGGTTGGGCTAGAGGAGTTACCAGTAGAAGTTTGGAAGTGCATGGGATAAACGGGGATAGAGTTTTTGACCAGAATGCTTAACAAACTATTAGTGGGTGAACGGATGCCAGAAGAATGGAGAAGAATTGTGCTTATACCAATCTATAAAAACAAAGGGGATGCACAGTGCCGTGGAAACTACAGAGGTATAAAGTTGATGAGCCATACAATGAAGATATGGGAAAGAATTATTGAAGCCAGGCTAAGGGATAGTGTAGAGATTAGTAAACAGCAATATGGATTTATACCAGGAAAGGAAACTACCGATGCCATGTTTGCCTTAATAATGTTGATGGAAAAGTACAGGGAAAGTTAAAGAGAGCTACATTGTGTATTTGTAGACCTAGAGAAAGCTTATAACAGAGTTCCAAGATAAGAGCTGTGGTACTGTATGAGAAAATCAGGAATAAAGTATGTGCAATTTGTACAGGATATGTACGAGGAAAGCAAAACAGTGGTCAGGCGTGCAGTAGAAACTACAGAAAGTTTCAAGGTCAAGGTCGGACTGCACCAAGGATCAACGTTAAGTCCGTTCCTGTTTGCTGTGATTGTGGATAGGCTAACGGACAAAGTAAGGACATTATCACCGAGAAAATGCTGTTTGCTGATCATATTATGATTTGTGAAGAGACCAGGGAAGAAGTGGAGCTGAGACTAGAATGCTGGAGGTATGCGTTGGAAAGAACAGGGATAAAAGTAAGTAGGTCAAAGAAGATCGAATATCTGTGCGTAAATAAAGAATCAAAGACCGATTATCTGTCATACCGTAGATCAAAGACCGAATATCTGTGCTTAAATAGAGGAAATGACAAAGAAACAGTGAAGATGGAGGACACAAAAGTGCCAAGAGTAATGGAATTTAAGTATTTGGGATTAACGGTGCAAGAAAGTAGTAGTTGTGAGAGGGAGGTAAAGAGGAGTGTGCAGGCAGGATGAAACGGACGGAAAAAAAGTATCAGGAGTAATCTGTGACATGAGGTTACCAGCTAGAGTAGAAGGAAAACTATACTGTTCAGTGGTGAGACCAGCAATGTTGTATGGACTTGAGACTGTCGCGGTTACAAAGAAACAAGTACAAGAGATGGAAGTTGTACGGGTGAAAATGTTGAGGTTTGCTATGGAAGTGACAAAAAACGATAAGATTAGAAATGAATACATCAGGGGTACAATTAAGGTAGAACGGTTAGGAATGAAGACGAGGGAGGACAGGTTGAGGTGGTACGGACATGTCATGAAGAGAGAGCAGCAGTATGTAGGAAGAAGGGTGATGGAAATGGAGTTACCAGGAAAGAGGAAAAGAGGGAGGCCGAAGAGAAGATTTCTGGATGTAGTGAAGGAGGATATGAGGGAACTTGGTGCGAGGAAGAAGAACATTGAAAACAGAAGGCTGTGGAGAAACATGATACGCTGTGGAAACTTCTGATTAAATGGAAAGGCCAAAAGAAGAAGAAGAAGCAGAAGAAGAAGAAGATTGGTCACAACACTCTCTTCGTCGGTACAACACTTTGCTTGTTTGTCGGTACAAGACTGATGTTGGGCGATTCCATTCGTCCATGCACAAATGGGGTCTCGCTCCTTCACCGAATTGTGAGTGTGGCGCCTCTGGGAAAACCGCAGACCATGTTCCAACAGCGTGCCTTATACATCGGGCACCACATGGAGCACGAGGTCTGACGGTTTTAGATGACGAAACTCGATGCTGGCTTAATAACATCACCGCCAGCATCTGATTCAGGGTGTACAGCAGTCTGGGGTAGTAAAAGGATAAACCCTCGGCCCCAGTCCTGTTTGTGTCTGACCTGGAGTGAATACCCTTCAAACGACGACGACGATTTGCTTGTTGTTTAGAAACGGGAGATATAAGGCTGTTGACTGCAAGTCAACTCGACTTCTTTTCCAAAAGGTGTTTGACTTTTAGAAGGTATCAACACCAGAATCAGTAAATCATCTCGTTTTGTCACAACCTTGTGGCATTTCTGAAAAAATATCTTCCCACGTCACGCTGTTACCCTGTATTCGGTCTACTCGACAGCCGAGCACTTTGCAGCGCACTTGCTTGCCTCATAAATAGCATCTTGACTGATGTTTTAAACATTTAGATGCTTAAATCTTTTATTATTTATTTTGAAGAGTTATGGGCTTCTACCAAATGCATTACTGCACTGAAAAAAGTGACACTGTGCATCACGCACGCCGATGACCAGATGCTAGAAATATATCCAGTTGTGGACAGACAGCACAAAAAATACCATCTATTGCATTGTGCATCATGCACGCCAAACCCAAGGTCACTACACAACCATGGCTTTGAGTTTTAAACTCTTATCAGGGACAGTCTACTTAGCCAGGTTTTGTCGCAGAGCTGTCCTTATATAAAGAGAAAAATCTAGAATTTATGGGCTTCTTTCAGAAGCGTTGCTACACTGATAGAAGTGGCAATGCCTGGGAAAGCAGACTGTTCTGGATGAGAGTTTAAAACTCGAAACCATGATCGGGCAGTGAGCTCAGGTTCGGCCTGCGTAAATCACTATGAAACAGATGGTAGTTTATAGTGCCATCTTTCCTATAGCTCGATATATATTTTTTTGATTGTGTAATATGACGAAATTTAAAGCAACAAAGTGCCGTAAAGTATCTTTCCACAAGGACACAACAGAATCAAGCGAGTAGGATTAGAATCGTGATTGTGTCAATTGCTTAATGCTTACACACGCAACTTAGTATAATGTCATAAAACAGTGATGTCCAATCTTTTTTGGTAATGGGCCAAATCATAAATTAAAGTACGTACATTCAGCGGGCCGCAAAATTACAGGCAGGCCTATATAAAATTTCCTCTTTTTAATTTTATGTGCCATGACCAAATGACGAGTTCAAATATAAATTTAAAATTGATTACTAATTAGGAATCTAACTCAAATATGAAACTATTAAAATCATTATGTAATTAGTATTAAAAATGTCCATGCTGGAGCTGCTTTGAAGTCCCAGTTACGTGAGTTCCTTTCTTCCTGTTTGCACCGACTCAAAATTTCCAAGATCTGGATAAGAAAGCTTGTAGTTGCAATCACAAAACCGATCAAGATCGTGGGGAGCCCAAAGGGTTATCTCTGCTCTGCTCTGTGTTTTCTATAAGATCCTCGAGAAGCTTATCTACATCCGCATCAAATCAATTAGTGATCCATTGCTCCCTAAAAAGCAGGCTGGGTTTTAACACAGAAAGTCAATCTTGGATCAAGTCATTCAATTGACAGAAAACATCGAGGATTTTTTTGTCAAATATGTTGATTTGACGTCGGCAGGACTCTTTCTGGGACCATGGCCTTACATGCAAGCTGTTGAGACTTCTGCCAGGGTAAGCAGATAGTCAGAATGATAATGGAGCTTGTCCGAAACCAAAGTTTGCCCTTACTAACAGAGAAAGTAAGCCAAACAAGATTTTCTTTTTAAAAAACGGCGTTTCTCAGGGATTTTTCTTGGCTCATTTCCTTTTCAACCTCTATATACTGTATTTACGTATATATCTGTACTCCACGATTACCAGAAAGTTTACCGACGCAGGAGAAGCAGCATTGTTGCACTCCTCTAAAAACTGAAAAAACCTTTGAGAGAACTTTAAATAAAAACATGATTACACTTTTAGTGTATCATTAGACTTGGAAGCTGAAGCTTAGTCACAGTAAGACGGTGACAGCAGCCGTTAATTTAAACAACGAAAAGGCCGAACTTGAGCTAAATGTTTACGGTAGTATCAGAATTTTATCACTTTTTCCAATTCTACTTATTTTGTGGTAAAACCAGACAGATTGCTCATGTTTCATCACCATCTCGAAGCATTGTACAAAAACTATATTAGCGTGTCACACTATTGAGGCAACTTGCCGGCTCAGGATGGGGTACTGATGCTAAACTACAGTGCGCAGCTGCTTTATCTCTGGTCTACTCAACAGCTGAGTATGGAGCACAAGTCTGGTCTCGCAGCAATCACACTCGCTTTATAGACAGTGTTCTGTGTGACACTTTGCGCATTGTCACGGGATGCCTGCGTTCCACTTCAACGAACCACCTACCAATACTTTCAGGCATCCAGCCAGTTGAGCCTTGCTTTCACCGACTTCCACCATCCTAATAAATTTATACAATCCCATTTTTTAGCACTAGCAGCATGCTGCTACTACTGTAATCTTATTCCAAATCACTCCATATTGGTTCAAAGTTATTGTCTTTAATATCACTATACTCATTAACAACTACCATTTGATTTTGTAAAAAAGGTTTGGAAATAGCACATTTAATATAAATTTAATTGCAAAAGAATGTGAATACTGAAAATGATGCTGGTGCAAGCGTCTTTATGATAAATCCCGCCCACAAAAGCTTTCATAGATCAGTTTATTCTTATCGGACCTCACTCGATGCAACAATCAACTGACGTATTTATTTTGTTTCTCTATACGTTACTATGACAGAGGTGACATCAAATTATATACAGCTGTAAAGATATAATAGAAAAATTTAAGTTGGCAGTGGGCCGCATAAAAACATTAAGTGGGCCGCAGGTTGGATATCGCTGTCATAAAACAATATTCATTACAATTAAAAGCATTGTGATATAGCCGCTTTTCGAGACACCAAATTTTGTTATTAAAAATATGAAATGCTCGATGTTTAAATCAAAGCTTTATAATTTCTCGAGCACCTTATACGGTGTCCAGGCGTTTTGATTGCCATGCATAAAGATCAAGGTTGCGGAGTTGGAGGTTTTAAGAAGGAGTTGGAGTCGGACTCTTAAGAGTACAAAAACCCGGAGTCGAATATTCTATCCTACTCCGACTCCTGATGTCCAATTTTTTTAGAGAACACTACATTTTAGGGACGAAAATCAAGAAACTCGAAACAGATTCCAATCAGGGACGAATTTTTTCTATCAACAACAGGTTCATCACTTTAAAAATATGGTCAACCTAATTTTAAGCAAATCGTATTTTGCATTATGGTATTGCCCTCATCGGAGAGTCGGTGCAAGGAGTCGGAGTCCTTGAAATTCTAGAACAGCGCTTTTCAAACTTTTTTTCACTACGACACACTAATAAATTCTGAGTTTGCCTGCGGCAGACTTGCTTCATGAAGGTGAAAGCCTACTTAATACACTCTTCAAGTTTACATACAGAAATTATATTTAATATATAAGAGCAACACCTAATAAAAGGGTGTGCCTACAAAATTGTTTTGATACTGGGTAGAATATCTGACAAACACCCCACAGTTTCCACTCCACACTTTCTAATCCCAATGTTTTTTCAGAAAAAAAAAGAAGCAGATTTATATTTTGTAAATAAGTTGTTGTGAACGACAGTAAAATATGTTCACAAATATCAGGGGACAAAGACCGTTCATTTCTTTGTATTTTAGCTGCAAGGAGCAATTCATGCTTAATTTTAATAATTGTCCTTCTGTTACTAAATCTGAAAATGAATAGCGCCGCGGCCTACTGGTGAACCACAAAGCAGTTATATTGAACTATTTGAATTTGGAAGGTGCAAATAGAAGCTCTTTTATTTTGAATGATTTTTTATCGTCAGTTAAAACTGACACTAGCAGTGGAAAGCCACTTTATTTTTTCTGCAAAAAGTTGTGTAAGTAAAGTAAGAACTTTTTTGTCTTCACTTTGATCTAGCACGTTCTTTTAACAAAGTGAAGTAAAAATGCACTGTTGAGCCACAGCTGTTGCTTTACGACTTTTTTGGTTAATAGCAATCAATTCTGTTTGATACCAATCTCATTGCTTACACTTATATTCTTTTTTTTGCTTATTTTTAATAACAAGCCGCTGGATAAAATTGGTTGTTTACGTCCAAAAAACCAACAACTTTATGCAAATAAGCCTCTTTCCTTTTACATTTTTACTGAAGCAGTCTATATTTAAAATTTTTACCAATAGGTCTAATAAAACTACATAAAACACATAAGTCATCTGTAGACCAAGACTCTATGGCTTTCGGTCAAAACACAATAATTTCCCGGCACCCTTTAATTCCTTTCACGGCACACAGTTTGGGAAAATATGTTTTAGAAGATGGAGTCGGCATCCTAGAAATTCCAGAAATCGGAGTCAGATCTTAAATCTTTTGACTTCGTAACCCTGATAAAGATTTCCATAATTCTTTTCTACTGTGATTAATAAAAATTTAACAAGAACCATAACGTTCGAATGACTAAAAAACGTACAAATAATCTATTTTTACTAAAAATCATGACATACGTATTTACAACACCTATAAGCTTTGTCGATGTCGCTGCAATGTCTCGACCTGGATTCGAGACACAGTAATCCGAGACCGAGATGAGACTTTGGGTTGGGGTTACTTCAAAAAACGTGTCTCGAGGTATCCACCTCTGTAATTTACTAAGTAACGATTCAATGAGGCCAGCAAAACTTAGCAGCGTTTAAATAATGTCTAATCGCAAAACAAAGATAAAGGCAAAACCTATTTTTAAGGACACAGCAAAGCTTTGAATAAGATGAGACTGAATGCTTCAGGACAATTTTTAGAAGAGACTGCAAGATTTTTTAAGCTTCATGTGTAGTGGTTCTTGAAAATGCAAAACAGAAAAAGCCCACACCATTACAGAAACAGTAATCAAGCCTTATTCTAAATCGTTCTAAAAATAGTTGATAATGCTGAAAAAACATTTCAAAAAAGCTGGCATTAGTTTCACTTTCCAATAACACAACCTTAAGATTAATCAAAGATTTGTCTAATGACATCAAATTCCAGGTCGTATATCACATCAAAATTGCTTCTTTTGGTCTATTTGCAATTCCAATTGATGAATCAACAGACATCGTTTGGAGCTCATTAATCATTTTTATTCTACAGCATGGTAAGTATACCAAGAAAACTGTCTGCTGCAATTCTTGATTGTTGAACAGTCTTACCCAAAACAACAAAAAAACTTTAAACATTCTTACACATTTTGTGTTGACCAATCTGTGCAAGTCAAGATTTTTTTACTGCTGCAAATTAAAAGCAATACAAAAATAAACCTGATGTTAAAAATGACTTACATATGCACTCTCTCAGACTGCACCCCGTATTCGACTGCTTTGAAATAAGCAAGGACAAGTATCGCATTAATTTGAAAGTTTAAGAAATTTGTTATCTTTCCTCATTTTTCTAATGATTCTAGTAGTATGCACTACGCTTGGGGGAGAATGAAAAAATTCAGAACAAGCAAGGAAAGGCATGCAACAAAAAAGGTTGAGAACCGCTGCTCTAAAGCCTAAACGTAAAATGTGGTTTGAACTGGTTGGGTTAAACGTCTCAAATCAAAATAATTCATTAAAATCCAATTAAATTTTATTAACTTGCCTTTTGTTCTCACATTTCATCATTATAATAATTAAGCGAAATGATTAAAGTAATTTGATGAAAAATAGCGTTGAAAACATTAAAAAACATTTTCAAAAAGTTACAGCAAAAAATAGAAATAATAACTGCTGAACAAACCTAGGCAAAAATTAAATTTGACACAAATTATAAAAGCAAAAATTTTATAAAAGAAAAATTTTATGACTTCTTCTCTTTTTTCGTTTTGGAGATATGGACGGGAGCTGGATGGTCTACTAAATGCCCGGACGCAATTTTCAATTTTGTATCCAAGGAATCGTAATCTACATATTTTCAACCGATCAAAAATCAAAAAAATTTTTTCTTATCATAAAAATTCTATCACTCAGCTCTTGGAGAGATAAAGGAGCACTCCATGTTAGTTGTCATGGCAAAGCTTTTTTTTAGCGACTTTTTTGATGATAAAAAAATCAATCTGTTTCATACATAGCGTTTCCAAATGTACCAAAAAATAAATATGATTGATTTGCAAATGTACCAAAAAATAAATATGATTGAACTGTAAAGAGCTGAATGAGAATTTTTTGACCAGAGAAAAAATTTGGATTTTTTATAGATTGAAAATATTTAGATTATACAATTCCTTGGGTACAAAATTAAAAATTGCTGCCCGAACATGTTTCCATCAGCCAGGTCACCAGGTTCTTGTTGACGTTTAAGAAAGCGCGGGCTCCATTTGGATGGTGATAAATAGGACAAGATGTTATTACGTGCTTAGCTCTCTGCTCCTTTGCGCCACACTCACAGGTCGCCGTAGAAGCCATAACCATTTGTGCGTTTCTGAGCAAAATAGACTAATATCGGTTCGAAAAATCGTTAGCCTATCGTGCTACACTGATGCCTGTAGCGATTAATTGGACAGCCCAAGTATTTTCACACGAAATACAACTTTAATTATTATCGGAGTTATAGAATTTAGTTCAAAACGTTGGATTAAACTTTCACATGCTCTATTTTTATGCAATTTCGAAATTCACATCCTGCCGTTCCATATCATATGATCACGTGGTAATACGCCCACTTCTATACAGCGACGTGGCTTAGTCACAAATTGAAATAAAATGAGTTGCTCTCCGGCAGATATCGGTTAGATAAGTTAACTTCTGTCATGATAATGCTATACTAAATTGTTTCTATTATTGTAATTATTTGTTTTAATTTTTATTTTGTTTTTAATTCTATTTGAATAAGTGAATAAATGTGCTGTAAATAGAATCAAGTAGTGGTTAACCTTCTAACTTTGAACTGCACCAATTAAACTTGAACATAACGCTCTTAACTACGACATGCCTGACTGGGCAAGGTTGTTCAACAGTTCTAATGCAGCAGGCACAAATGGGTGTCTTGATTTAAGTTTTTCGCAACTTTCCACGAAACGGAGACAAGAGCCTTTCATATAGAAGGTGTTCTGGCTCCTGAGCGCGGCAATTTAAATGCTTTATTTTTAGTGATTTTTAAAGACTGGTGATGGTTTTAAACTAAAATCGGCTTTATTATTTTAGATAATTTAATTTTTAATGAAATTAATTTGAAAAAATTTGCTGTGGTGGTTTTCGAGAGATACACTAATTTTTTTGTTTTGATTCAGATAGAGAGTTTTCTTACTTTTATTTCAACTGTAGGTCGATAAATTTTTTTTTTTTTTCATTTAAAATCAAGGAAATCTGCTGTGCGTAATGTGTCAGGAAACAGCAGTTAGACCTATTTTATTTTATTATTTATTTCATCTGTATATTTTTTCTTCAAAGACAGGAAAACTTTGAAGGCGTCATACTTCAGGCCCGTGCTTTTCAAATTTTTTTCACTATGGCACACTAATAAACTCTGAACTTTCGTGCGGCACACTTACATTATGAAGACGAAAGCTGCGGCACACGTACAATACTAAATACACTCTTCAAGTTTACATACAAAAATTATATTTAATATATAACAGTAACACCTAATGAAAGGGTGTGCCTACAGAAATTGTTTTAATACAGGGTACAACAGGGATGTTCAACCAGTAGTGGATATTGGGTGAGGCGAATGAGGCAGTTGCCTCGGGCCCTCCTTGAAAATACCGCATATAGTTTCATTTTGCCGTATATGTTTTTTTAGAGATCACCATGATTTTGGGAAAAATAAAGGAAATACGAGATCAAACCCCCTTTTTTTAGAGAACACCAATTTTTGGAAATTCTTGCCTCGGGCCCCTAACTTTAAATATCCGTCACTGTGTCCAACCTTGTTTTAATTTGGGGCAAATTCTAAATCAAGCCAAAGTCGGTGAGCCGCAAAAAGCTTGTCATGCAGAATCTCGCTGCAATTTCTTGATTTTTGTCTCTAAAATTAAGTGTTCTCTAAAAAAAAAGGATGGACCAAGACTCTATCTATGGCTTTTTGTCAAAACACAAAAATTTCGCGGCACACTTCAATCCCTCTCACGGCACACTTTAATCCCTTTCACAGCACACAGTTTGGGAAATCCTGCTTTAGGCAACCGTCAAACGATTGCTTCGATCTAACTTTGAAGACGCCAAGATATTGTTTTCCGGTTAAAAGTTTTTATTTGTTTTTTAATTTTTATTTAAAAATATGACTGAAATTTAGGACTGCTTGTCAAAACCGTTAAACGGTGGAAAGTACCCAAAAGTGTATTTTTCACTACGCAACAAAATAACGAGTGTAGGTTTTGAACCGAAGCTGTGTCAATTGCTTGAGTTATTAATACGCGTCTTCTCCACTCGACAACGCTCTCGGCATTTGTGATAAAAAAATAAAATGCTGCTATTTGTCCTTTATAGCAATTGCAGCCGGCGAAAAACTCGAAGAAAAATTTTGGTCCACAATACGTAAAAAGTTGGGCAGCCATGTTCGAAATGTTTGTTAAATAAAATAAAAATGTTAAACCCACTCTGGCTGCTATTCACTATGGTTACATGACAAATCAATAAGTTTTAGTCCAGCCATCTAGGAGTGTTGCTATGCCCAATAAGCTTTGTCTTTCTTTATCTGATATTAAGTTTTGACCGCCAAATCAAGAAATAATGGCTTATTTTGATGATTTGGTTTGAGTTGACTCTATAAATTAATTTAAATTTTACAATCTGTTAGCAAAGTAATGAATTTTTTGCTTTTACTAAGCTAGACTTTGCTTGTAGTCAGACATGGTAGTTATTTAAAAAATTTTTCGGAACATCTTCTACATCGTAGCTTGCGTTAGTTTTGTTTTTTAAATTAGTTTAAATCCAATGTTACATAGCTTAACTTAAAACCAAAACTAAGTTGACAATGCAACTATTTTGTAACTGGATCTTATGGTAAGCTTATTTTGTTACTTTATTTTACAAATATTAATCATTTATGTTTGTGTCAACATTTTTTTGTAGAAATGAATAAAGCAACTACAATTTTTGTTTTAAATAATATTTTGTTTGGTATCTCCAATCCTATTGCAGTCAAATTGCACGGCATAATGACTTTCAGTTAATTTTTGTTAATATGTTGAGACAATTGTTTAAAGACGCGCTTCACCACGCCAATGTTTTGCTGGTGGTAACAAAATTACAAAATTGTAAAAGTTACTTACTTCCACCAATCCCAATCTGGATCCTCGCATTTGCAATTAAACTCGCCGGAGCAAAGAACATAGTGGCACCAATCTACAAAAAGAATTTCAAACCATTTCCCAAGTAAAATTAAAACTAAAATTTTTCAATCACAAAATATTTGTTCAACAAAAAGTAAGTGATAAAAAAATTGTGATAAAAATAGCAAAATATTAAAACATATGTAAATGCCATGTAATAAATAATATATTCAGAAAATTCTGAAAATAAAAAGAAAATAAAAACAGCGAAGTCACAAGCACGCAGTGTACGCGGTGCGAGTCGCGAGCACGCGGTGCACCCCAGAGCCATCCGGCCATTCCGACCGCATCGTGTCCATGCGCCTCCCTCTGAAGAACAAGCACTATGCAACGCTTTTTAGTGTATATGCTTTAAGTCTTCAAGCTGAGCTACCAGAAAAAGATAAGTTTTACTCAGAACTCCGCATCCTCCCCCAAGGCATCCCTGCAGACGACAAGCTGTTAATTCTTGGCGACTTCAATGCTAGAGTGGGCCAAGACGCAGTTACCTGGAAAGGAATACTTGGCAGACACGGCGTTGGAAACTGCAACGACAACGGGCGCTTACTGCTGGAGTTCTGCACGAAGCAACAACTCGTCATCACCAACACCATCTTTCAACAAAAGGACAGTCTGAAGACAACCTGGATGCATCCTCGGTCTAAATACTGGCACCTAATTGACTATGTTTTAGCGCGCCAAAGAGACCTCAAAGACATCCTGCACACCAGAGTAATGCCTAGCGCAGAATGTCATACTGATCATCGCCTAGTGCGCTGCAAACTCAGATTGCACTTCAAACCTAAGCCAAGGAAGGGAGGGCCCCCAAGAAAAAGTTCAAGCTCAGCAAGCTACAGTAAGCTGAAGTGAAAGCTGATTTTTAGGAAGACTTACAGGCCAAGCTTGAAAACAACAGGTGCCCAGAAAATCCCTCTCCCAAAACACTCTGGGACAAACTGAAAACCACCATACTGCAGACATCTGAAGAAGTCCTTGGGTTTACCACTAAAAGGAATAAAGACTGGTTTGACGAAAACAACGAAGAGATTCAGAAATTGCTGGCGGAAAAGAGATCAGCCCACCAGACCCACCTGGCCCACTGTCCTGTCCTGTCAAGTAAGCTGCTTTTCGTCACATTTGCAGCAACCTCCAGCTCAAGCTTCGAGTGATGCAAAACGAATGGTGAACCAACCTCTCAGTTAGAACTCAGCAGTACGCAGATGCTGGTGATTTCAGAGGCTTCTATGAAGCTCTCAAGGCAGTGTATGGCCCGACACACCAGGCACGGAGTCCTTTGCGCAGTGCGGATGGACGGGCACTTCTCAAAGACAAGACATCTATCCTGAGCCTTTGGTCTGAACACTTTCAGGAGCTCTTCAGCGCTGATCGAGTTGTCCAGGACTCAGCGCTCCTCCGGATCCCCAGCTACCAGTCAAAGTGGAACTGGATAAACTGCCCTCTATGCAAGAACTTATTAAAGTCATAGAGCAGATGAATAGTGGAAAGGGAGCAGGAGTTGACGGAATTCCACCTGAGTTTTGGAAAATTGGAGGCCCAGGGTTGCACAGCAAGCTCCACGAACTTCTTGTCTGTTGTTGGGAGCAGGGCAAACTACCAAGAGACCTTCGCGATGCATTCATTGTTACTTTATACAAGAACAATGGATAAAAGTGCGACTGTTCTAACTACCGGGGGATTACTCTGCTCTCCATTGCAGGAAAAATCTTTGCTCGAGTGCTTCTGAACAGGATAGTACCTATCATTGCAGAAGACCACCTCCCAGAAACCCAGTGTGGCTTCAGAGCAAACCGGCACCCTACTGTACGGCTCTGAGTCGTGGGTAACGTACCGTCACCACCTGCGACTCCTGAAGTGTTTCCATTATTCTCAACATTCACTGAAGCGACTACGTCTCAAATGTTGAGGTCTTTGAACAAGCGGAGATCACCAGCATCGAGGCCATACTGCTGAAGTCACAGTTACGTTGGGCAGGGCACGTTTTTATAATGGACGATCATCGACTACCCAAGATAGCCCTGTATGGCAAACTTTCTACTGGCCACCGTAACAGAGGGGCACCATAGAAGCGATACAAGGACTCCCTGAAGAAGTCCCTTGGTGCTTGCCACATTGACCATTGCAGCGGTCTACTCTGGCTGCTGACCGCCTCACCTGGCGCCACATTATCTACCAGACTGTCTCCTCCTTCAAGGATTCCCGCAAAAACAACCTTAAAGAGAAACGACGCAGAAGGAAAAATCGCAAAGCCTCAACAACAACCGTACCCGGTGTGACCTTTGACTGTAGCCGCTTTGGCCACACTTGCCTATCTCGCATGGCCTTATCAGCCACGAGCGTCCCTGCAGTCGACGTGGACAACCCTTTCATGAAATCTTTGTTCGCGAAGCCAACGCGATTCAGAAAACTAATGTGAACATTAGCGTTTCAAACAGCGAAAGGTGTCACGAGTACACGGTGTCGATCTCCTCAACATTGTGTCTGAGTAGAACAGTCATTTACACGTGACAATTAGGATAATAATCACTACAAAAGTGGTTCCCAACCGGAGTGCCGTGGCTACTTGGTGGGCCGAATTTATGTGCTGTGGTCCTTTGAATAGTTAGATTTTATTTTGTTTCGAGTTTCAAAAATTTTGCAAAAATTTTCAGTTTTATTTGAAAATAAAAGTTAGAAATAAAATTTTGAAAATAAAAATAGTTAGAAAATTGCTTTGTGGCGCCGTTAAATGTTTTTTTTTATATCGGGTGTTATAAGTGAAAAGGTTGGAAAACACCGCTTTACAGAAACAAAAAGGTTACTGTTCATAACTTACTTTATAAATATTTGGCCATACAATGATGAAAACGTAAAATAGTGAAGAACTATTACCGATGCGCAACATTCCAAATTTTTATCAAAAAATTTTTTATTAGTAATAAACCAACTATGTTCATCACGTTGTAAACATGTTGGTTGAAAAACTTAATGCATAAAATAGTTTACTATATCGTTCGGTAAGAATGATTTGCTTCTACAGTATGTTCACTTTTTCAAATTTTGAGAAAACAGCCTTTGAAAATACTGTTTGCTAGTTTGTTTTAGTAATAAAACTTTTGATTTTAAATGAGAAAATTTTTGAGCTACTCTTTTTGCTTTGAGTTTTTGCTGATGTGAAGTTTTTGTTGTTGAAATAATGCTTGAATGCTTAATTCAGTTTTTAACAAAAATGGTCATAGGACTGTTTAGTTCTCAGTGAACGATA
Organism: Diplosoma virens; assembly: GCA_963680785.1. Taxonomy (NCBI): domain Eukaryota; kingdom Metazoa; phylum Chordata; class Ascidiacea; order Aplousobranchia; family Didemnidae; genus Diplosoma; species Diplosoma virens. Next base: position 60,548 of record OY796892.1, read on the forward strand.
TGTTTTATTTTCTGGATGTTTTTTTACCTCGAAGTTAGATAAAGTTAATATTGAAGCGTAAGTCAAATAGTTCGCCGTCGACGATTCAACAATTCAAAACCTTGTTTTCTAATTTATATCAATTTTAAATTCGATCAAACAAACTTTATCTAGAATTTTTTGCAATACCTTCATCTACCTTTCGGCAAGAAAGAATTAGACTGAGTTAAAAGTGTTATTTTTTAAAACCTGAATAAATTATAAAGCGAAGCGCGACTCCGATTGCAAATCGTTTGGTTGAACAATTGACTTCGTGTTTTTGGAGAGAAAAACTAAATATTTCTTTTTTCTAAATCTTCGTCAACTTTTGGCTGTTAAACTTTTATCGCTTTACTATAAGCGCAATGAGGAGGGTTGGCTACTGATTTATCCAAATTACTGCCAACCGTCATTTGATCAACATTTTGAACAAAAAGTAATTTTTAATTTTTTAAGGAAAATTGTCTTTTGAATGAAGTATTTTGGTGTGCTTCTGTTTTAGCATATTGTAAAAAACTTTTAATTCTAATATGTCTGGTTTAATAATGTTATACTCATAGCCGTACCAGCCCAAAAAATTTTGGGGGGGCAATGAAGTTTTGCCCAAATTTTGTGACGTTTGCCCAAATCATGATTTTATAGTACATTTCGGATATGACAAAAAAATGTCTGAGATTCTCAGACGAAAAACCAATTTTGTCCTAAAATCAAGGTGTTCTCTAAAAAAAAAAAAAAAAAAAAAAAGGTCTTCGCCTAAATTTGGATTATTATTTCTTGCAGTTCCTCATCATCACCTCTCTAAATTTCCTGACTTTGCCCAAATTTTTCATATCGCTGCCCAAAAAACTATGGTTTTGCCCAAATATTTTCTTCTCACTGCCCGAAAAATCTTAATTTTGCCCAAATCTTCGAAACTTGAGGGGGCAATTGCCCCCCCTGCCCCCCCGGCAGGTACGGCTATGGTTATACTAGTCTTGTTTGTAAAACATTTTATTGGAAATTTTTGAAAAAATTACAATTTTTTGAAATTTATAAGTAAATTTTGAAAGATTACAACAACAATTATAGTTTTTACCAGTGCATACTGGTGATTTTTTTATTTAATTGTGAAATTAAACCAGCAAAATTGAAGTAAATTATTGAAAATAACTTGTAAAAAATGCTAGGCCGCCCTAAATAATGCTTTCAAGGCCGGCCAGGGTAAAAATAAACAAAATTCTAACCGCGTTTAAGAACTGCAATAGCTTGCAATATGTAGAAAATAGTTTAGTCTCAAAGGTGGAAAGTCAATATCGTATTGAGTTTAGAGCTGGTAATATTCAATGGACAGTTGTGAAAGAAATTGGTCGAGATTTTTGTGTATGTATTGTATAATCTTTATAAAAATTTTTGATATGAAAAACTAGTTTCAAGGCGAATACGTACTTTATAAGTGTAAAGACATAAACGCATCAAATATTTTTAAACATTACGTTGGGGCTATCATAATCAGTGGTTATAGAAAATGATTTAGATTTAAATTAGACACTTTTCTTTATAACATTAAGTCTAAAATAAATTGAAAATTTTAGTTGCTTTGGTAAAGACTTATGTCAATGGAAAACGACTTATGTCAATGGAAAATATTAGACTATCACGAACTAGCCCGTTCTTGCATACAGATAGCTACGTGAAAAATATTTATTTTTTAATTAGCCAAACGAAATTTCAAAAAAAATTTTAAAAAAGCTCAAATTTTTTAGCAAAAATATTAAGCACTTTATAATGATTGTGAAGAGAACTTTTTCAAATACAAATATTTAATAAAGATAAGTGAATTGCTTTTCGTGGATCGTGGTAATAAATAGTAGCCTAAAGATTTTAACATTAACCCATTAACGGCCATTGTCCTTTTTTTGGGACGTAAATTAAAATTTCACTGGAACTTATATTATTGCATATATTTCATTGCTATCTTTTCCCACAGGATAACAATCAAGTATTCTATGTTCTTTGTAAATACCAGATCAAAAAGTTTATAATTCTTGACTCTACAGCAATACAAATATAGCTAATTTTAGCTCTTCGCGGCCTAACTTGCAATATTGTAGCCAGTGTCAATGTGACTACAGTCCAGTGAGGGTGTGCTGCCTAATTACTCTTAGGAAAGATAGATAGACAGACTGAAACATAAAATTGATATGAATAAGTCATTATGTGAGTATACTAAATGTTTAACTTTTATGTCCCATTTATGGGACAATGGCCTCATTTCAGCAAAATGTGTGAATTTCAATTTTTCTCAAATATTCTTTTACTTTTATGGTAACTGTTGAGAACTTTAGTTCCCAGATATTCAAATACCTTTGCAATAACCATTTTATGTAGTCGGCAGCGTGGTGGAGTGGTTAAAGCACCGGGCTCGTGACCAAGACGATATCGGTTCAAAACCCACTCGCGCCATTTTGTTTTGTTGTTGGGAAAGACACTTTACAGCACATTCCCCTGGTTGGTGGTCCTGGCACGCAGTTCTAAATTACAGTCATATCTCTATTAAATTACAAGCGGGCAGCAATTTCTTGGTATCTCCGGAAGCAGGTCGGGGTAATTGCCTACGCTATGTATTAGCATCTCTGTCGCTTTCCTGCAAGTCAGGAGGATAAGTATAGAGATAAAATAAATGCACATTTTACAGAAATTTTAGTGCTTTGTAAATGTATTAATAAATGTACCATGTTTCGTAAACGCGGCATGACTACTGAAGAAATTCACAGAGCACTTGCAGAATTGGAGGATGACGACATTGAAGGCGTTTCTGTTGCAATTATTCCACTCCCTATGGATGTTCTTACGGACGAAGAGGATGTAAATGATGAAAATATTCCTGAAGCGACTATCTTTCAGGAACCAGAAGGAACTTTAGAACTAACAGGCTACCAACTTTCTCAAGTAAATGAAGATGAGCCTTCAACATCTGCAATCCGGCATAAGCGGAGGAAAAAAGATCCTAGCGTAGATCCCAAATGGGAAAAATGTGAACCAGAGTACAAAAGTGAAATGATGACTCTCTCAAAAAATTCTTACGAGAAGTTGAAAAGCCTTCAAGGTAAAAGTACTATGGAAATTTTTGCACAATTACTATCTGATGTACTTGAACTTATGCTGCAGCAAACATTGACTTATGCTTTACAAAAGAATGATCCACAGTTTACACTTGAATTGAAAAAAAATCAAAACATTTATGGGAATTCTTCTCTTCAACGGGTATCATAAACTGCCTCAGAAAAACATGTACTGGGAGCAGAGCCCAGACGCTGGGATATCATTAGTATATAATGCTATGACAAGACAAAAATTCAAAACGATAAAACGGTATCTACATCTGAATGACAATGCTATGATTGAAGCTAGTGACAAAATGTATGAATTGAGACCTTTTTTAGATGCCCTAAACACAAATTTTCAGAAGTTTGGCATTTTTCACTCTCCTTTGTCAATTGATAAAATGATGATAAGGTACTATGGGATGCATTCCGCAAAAATGTTTATGAAAGGAAAGCCTATAAATTTCGGGTATAAATTTTGGTGTTTGTGTAGTGAAGATAGATATTTATACAACTTTGCACCTTACCTTGGTAAAGAAAACGAGCCCAACAATGAACCTCTTGAAATAAGAGTCATAAAAACCTAACCTCAATTATTCCAAAAGAAAAGGCCTCCAACGATTAAATTTTCTTCGATAATTTCTTTACGAGCATCGAAGTTTTAAAGCATTTAGGGGACAACTCACTGAAAGCAACTGGTACTAACAGAGAAAATCGTACCAAAAAGTGCCCTCTAATCTCTTCTAAAGCAATGAAGAAAACTACGGAAAGAGGGTTTACCGATTATAGGTTTGATCGGGAAACCCAAATCTTAGTAGTCAAGTGGCATGACAACACTCCCGTTTCTATTGCTACCAATTACAGTTCTGTGCATCCAGTTGGAAGTACCACCAGACACTCACATAAATTGAAAAAGAAAATTACTATAAAAATTCCAAAAGTTGTATCTGAATATAATAAATCGATGGGAGGGGTTGACCTTCTAGATAAACAGGTCACTCTATATAGAATAAAGATTCGCGGAAAGAAATGGTGGTTTCCAATTTTTACTCAAATGTTGGACGTAGCTGTTGTAAATTGCTGGAGAATACATAACATTGTAAATAAAGATGAGAATCTTACTCTGCTAGAAACCAGAAGAAGGCTAACTTTAGCATTGCTTTCAAAAACATCGTCTTCCAACCGACATCGTCCAGAACCACAGAGGAGCATATTAAGAAGAGGAAAAGTAAGTGAAAAAGTTAGATATGATTCTGGGAGTCATTTTGTTGCAGTAATTCAAACTCAGAGGCGTTGTGCACAGTGTGGAAAGAAGGTCAAAAGAATTTGCAGTCGATATGATGTTCCCCTTCATGATGCATGTTTTGTAATATTTCATACTAAATAATATCAAGGTTATAAATTACAATACACCAGAATCATAAAATTTTTAAATGTAAAAGGAAAATAAAGTTCACTCTACAATTATTTATAAAGAAATTGCATTCGAGTTCTTTTTACATTGTTTGTGAATTTTTTTATAAACATTATATTTAGAATAATGGCGTGATTTTTCATTGTTTTGTATTACTTTTTATCACATTATTGAGAGTAAATACCTTCATTTTGTTTTAATAAAGGAAGAGAAACTCAGTTTTTGTTTCCCAATCTAAAAGGTCTACAATATTATGCAATAAATAGCGGTTAATGATGCACAAATGGTAACAATACATTATCGCAGGCAATATCCTGAATCAGGGCCAACGTCCCATAAATAGGACACCTCGTTTCGCATACAAAATGAATTGCGATTTTTTCAAAATTCTTACAGTATACTTCTGAAGTCACCAGAAGATGGGAACAATCTATTTTTTTCAAAAAAACTTACCACTTTAATTCCGGCCCGTAATGGGTTAAGAGAGACTAATTCATTCTTGAAAATATATTTGTTTCTAAGAGAATCAAGAAAAAGAAAGTTGGAGGTTCTTAGAGCATCCAGGCAAGCAGCAAATACGTACGTTTGTTTAAGAGAAATAATTCCAAAACTAATTAAAGCATCTTACAAGTTGAGACATTTACTTACTTGCAATATGGAACCCTATTCATATGGTGAAATTAGGAATTAGACAGAGGTAGGCATTTATTCATAATACAAGGGCAACGCAGTAAACGCGACAGTCGGTAGCGTGGTCAAGTGCGTATGAGTGCTGCTTTAATGGCGACCATTTGTCATTAAAGCGGCACTCATACGCTGGCGTTATAGTTGTTTACGAATATGGATATTGTATACAAAATTTTTTACATATTTTCTGGTAGGTGTTCACTTAAAAGATGTTCAATGACTGTTACGTCGGAATGATTTTGATTAATTTAAACTATCAGACCACAAAATTTTTAAAACTTTCAGACCACAATTACTTGTCTTAACAATGTTACGACTATTAGCCTCGTTAGGGGGAGCTGACAAGAACGCAAGAATAAGTTCAATCACTTAAGAAGATTTAGCTTCGTGGTTCTATGTTACGGCACGTAAGTTTCAATGACAAATGTAAATGATAGACACCGTTTTCCAGCTCCTTAATATTAGCTACAAACCTGCTGAGCTTTCCACTGATTTTGCCATTTGCCAAATAAAGAAACTGGTTAATTACTTTGCTTTTAAACTGCTACGGGCAAATCTTTGTATTCAATTTGTTGAAAACAATTTTTAGCAAAAATTTCTTGTCTACTTCAGCTTGAAATTACTTTTTGAAAGCACAAGCTATCAAGTGCGTCATTCTCATGTAAGTTTCGACCGATTTGAGTGCTCGTTGCTCAAACAAAAAACTTGCTAATTTTTATTTTAAAAAGAGTAAAGATTAATTCATTTCAATTGCATTGAAAAACATTTAAAATCATTGAAAACCATTGAATTATTATGACGTGTTGCGTCATAATTACCAGAACAATGTAATAAATGAAGTAATTTTTTTGTTTTTCAATAAATCAAAAGCGACCTCTCGTGACAAAATGGTTTTTGCAGCATTTGCAAACTTTGTTGTTGTTTTTATCATTTGGTGTAAGTGTAATGTGATGACTTCAATATACTTACAAAAAAATTTTTATTGGTAGATTTGTATTTTAAGTTATTGCAAATCAAAATTAAATAAAATTATTTGTAAGCAAGCAATAGTTAAAAACTGTGTTTGTTTCACTCTAAAACACAATTCTTTTGTAAATCTAAAGCAATGGTGCACAACCTTTTTGTTATTGCCGGCCGCAATACAAAGTTAGTTTTAACTTGCGGTAGCCATCGAGTCAAGAAAAATTCGGTACTTTCCTTTTACACCAAAATTATAGTAATCTCTAAAAAAAAAGGTCTTCACCTGAAATCAGTCTCCGATTTGCTACTTTTTGCATCCAAATTGCAGTGATCTCTAAAAAAAAAAAAAAAAGGTCTTCAACTGAAATTATTCTCCAATTTGCTACTTTTTGCACCAAAATCAAGATCATAGTGACAGAGGGCTTCAAAAAACTAATGTAGGCTCATACGGCCGCCAAGTTGTATATTTTGAATTATGTTTGACGGCCGCATTATTTCGCAACGAAGGCCGTAGGTTGTGCACCGTTAATCTAAAGTAAAAACATTCTAAAGCAGTGTTTTTCAACTTTTTTGGCCATGCCCCACCAAATCATTTTTAAAAGTTTGATGTTTCCCCATTTGGTAATACAAAGATGTGAGAGCTCAAATTTTTTAGTGTAGCAATGCAGTTTTTCTTAAAGACTAGTGAAGACTTAAAAAAAGATCATCACTTTGAAACTGCATCTGATTTTTTATTTTTGCAAAAACTTCAACGAAGGCTTCTGCTCAAAGCGTCCTTGTGTTTTTCCACCAAAATTGATTGATAGTGTCTTAAAAATACCCATGCCCCACCAAAATTTTGCCAGGCCCCATCGGTGGGATACACGCTCCACGTTGAGAACCATTGTTCTAAAGCTTATCTTTAGTATGCGTGATTACTTCTACTTTCACAAAATTTCACGAATGCTTAGTGCAAGCTTTTACAATATTATCCAATTTAAAACAGAAAAGCAAGACATAATTGAAAACTTTTTCTCAATACTTCAACTCGGTGTATTGTATACAATAAAGCACAAAAAGTTTAAGACTGAATGTTTTTTTAAATCAAGCCGCTTAAAAGACATGAAGCACCAGACTCGAGTTTCGCTCTTGTTAGAGCTCGTCGGTGATGCTTATCTCACTGCAGAATGTTAAATTCGATTTACAGTGAGATAAGCATCACTGACGAGCTCTAACAAGAGCGAAACTCGAGTCTGATGCTTCTCGACTTTTAAGCGGCTTGATTTAAGTAATTCGAAATCCTCATTATTCTTCAATTGTATGTTTTATTCACAAGTCAGAAAAATACAATCGATTTATTTTTCACTGAACAAAGAGTGATCATTCAAATCAGACGTTACAGCGTTCTTGCTATTGGTAGAAAAAGATGCAAGAAATTGGCTGATTTCACAAAGTGTCTTCTTTTCGACATCACTCACATTTTCAAGGCGAATGCATTCATAAGCGACAAGAGATCTCTTCATGGTTTCCACATACAAAAGAGAAAACAAATTGATATATCTATAATATAACTTCATTTCATCAGCCAATACTTCTTTTTGCGCTCTTTCAAACATAGCACAAACTGAACACTTGTTAGGGTCGGTTTTAGCAAGAAAAATTATGTAAACTTTTCGAATTCCTTTGTTGTTTTGATTTTCGAAAAGTAGCAGACATGTTTGACAAGGTAGCAGTTCCAATAAAGCTTCGCGTAACTGAAGATGATCGAAATACTGTTGCTCTTCCACTTGAACAAAAAAAGAAATCATTCTCAATTCGCTGTCTGCTTGAGGTTTCTTTTTGTATTTTCGCTTGGCCTTGATTGCACAAAACACATTTCGAATCGATGTGGTGTCTGTTGCGTTATTCGTCGAAGAAAGCGACTTCTTTAACTTTGCTTTACCACGCAGATACAGGTGCGCTGTATTTTAGGAAAATGACTATTTCGACTCTAACAAATAATTATAAGGAATTTTTTTTTCTTATATAACCTATTGCCCATGCAATAGCAATTTTATTAAGTTTCTTTTTTGTCGATTAGTAGCTGTTTACTTAAAACGTTTTGACAAGCCTGAACACGACCAAAGATGTCAAAAATTCGTAAACTGTTTTTAATAAACAAGTTCTTTTATTTTTGACTCAACGTATTTTCGATTTAGTTTGTTGAAAAAGCCAATTATTCCTTTAAAAACGGATACTCTCTACGTTTTAAAATATTAGTTTTTAGAAACTAAAACGTATGTTTTTGGAGTAATTAACGTATCTGCTAAAAATTTGAAAAACATATAGTTTTGTAAGCTTTTCAAAACTATGTAAAAATGATAAACAATGTTATGTTTAAAAAAAAGCAAAAAATTGGATGGATTTTTAACAAAATTAAAGGTAACTACAGCTAAATACTTTATAATGTTAATTTTATTTGTCTTCATGTCGTTATAACAAAATGGTTATATTTTTTTGTTAAATGTTACAATTTAAAAAATTTTTGGTTACGATTCGCAAAAAATATTGAAAGCCCTAAAACGAATTCGTTTTTTTTTGTATTAAAAGTAGGTTGAGAAGTTGTAGGAGTTTTTATCAGACTCCAACTCCACCTGTTCAAAAAGTCCAGTTCCAACTCCGACTCAACTTATTTAAAGTTTTCCGACTCCAGTACATCTAAAAAAACGACTATGACTACAGCATGTCTAAAAAACGATTCCCTTCTGACTTCTTCCTAAAATATGCGACTGATCCGGCAATTTCGACTCCACAACCCTGATTAAAATTCGATTTTTCTGTGAACAAACTGACAAAATGTAAAATTGTCCACGAGTTTTCGGTTGTCATTCTTAACCAAAACAGTGAATTAGAACTGAAAAACAAACGCAATAATTCAATAAACTCAAGAAATGTGGTGACGCAAGTAACGAGTTTCAACTGCCACTGGGGTGCGCCACATCGTATGTCTTGAGTAAAAACTAGAAAAATTTACTGTTTTGTAAGCCTTTGATGTCTTGAGAAATAGTTTTATGATTATACAAAAATATGTTAGACGACTATGGGTCGTTTAAATGTGGTCAGCAGCAAACGTTTCAAAGATTTGGCATAAACATCCTAATCACACCTCTAAGTTAATACGTCAGCACCTTTTAAAAATTAAAATCGTAGTTTTAGAATAACAAAGCATCGATTTTTTAAAACAAGCCTAAAATTTATTGATGCATATGCTGAAAACAAAGTGGGTGGACACCATTTATTTTTTTATCAGACATAATGCGAGAAGTTTGCCTGATATAAACTAGCGCAGTGGTTCTCAACCATTTGCGTTTTGCTAGGGTGCCGCAAGCTATTGCACATTTTTCCAGTGTTTCTCAACTTGTGTGCCGTGAGAGATTTCCAGATGTGCGTGAGACATTAGTGTGCCGCAAAAGATTTCGGAAAAAATTTTTTAGGAACGTCGAATTTTGCGGATTTTGCACGTGAAATAAGTGAGATTCGGAGCGAAGACCGTTTTTATTTAGAAAGAACTGATTTTGGGAATGAAATTGACAAGAAAGAGCGTGAATTCAGGTGAAAATCTTTTTTTTTTTTTAGGGATCACATAATTTTTGGAGCGGAAATCAAGAATCCTAGCTCAAAACTTCAGAAGATGCCAATTATGTGCCGCGGCCAGAACAACAGTATTTTTAAAAAACGAATGAATTAAGGAGCGAAACTCGGTGAAGACTCTTTTTTTAGAGATCATCTGATTTGGAAACAAAAATTAATAAAAATGCTCTATAGGTGTCGCGATTTTTGATGAGTTTCAAAAATGTGCCGCAAACGGAAAAAGGTTGAGAAACATTGAACTAGATGTTGAAAATTGTTTGAGAAACGTATTGTTTTGTCTGATTTTTAAGATACAAAGTTTCTATTTTTTTTAGTCAGTGCGTTTTCAACTTGAGAAAAAAATATACTCTTTTCATCAAAATTTGTAAGGAGGATGGTCTTTACTATCAAGAAACTGAAAAAAATTCGATGTCTTTGGATAATATGCTAAAAATTGTTCAGAACGTGTTGTATGATTTGCTTAATGTTTTCAATCAAGACGATTTCGACTCGATAAAGTGATTTTCTATTATAAAATTAATGATGCTAATTTTTATCACCAAATTAATTCAATAGGTCAAAAGTTCGAAAAAGTTGTTGAAAAAGCGATATTGTTTTGCAAATTGATTGATTTTTTGTTATTTTTTGATCAAAAAGGTTTCAATTTTAAAAAATCCTTAAAATATTTGTAATGCTAACTGTTTTTCTTTTGCAGCGAAACGCAAAATTAGATGTGAAATTGCATGTTGAACTAATGCAATCTTAGACATAATTCAACTTTGCAAAAATAGGTTTTAAAATAATTTTAAAAATTTTTAACAAACAGTTTTTTTATTAAAAGTTTTAACCACTATTTTCTTGCTTTCAAAGTTACAAAAATTGTAAACGTTTTACCCTTTGCTAAAGAGTAACTTGTTCACTTTTAACAAAATTTTTACTTGAAAAAAGCCGCAATCAAACCGCTTTGAGGTTAGAAAAACTTGAAAAATTTGCGTTAATCATTCTGCAACATAAAAAATGCAAGTTTTTTTTGTATCAACAGGTTAAACGGTTTTAAAAATTGTGACAGACGCAATAACTTTTATGAGACAAACCTAAATTGTCTCGGGTCGTGATTTTTCTGGCGGTATTTTTCAAAAATAATCTTGAATAAAAAACGCCTTTACTTTGTTTGGCGAAGAAATAGTTTAAAAACAAATTAACCGATATTAAAAAAAACTGCATTATTTTCAATTGACTAATCAATTGTATGGCTTTTAAAAGAAAAATTGAGTGAAGTGCAAACAAATAAATTTTAAACAGTGTAAAATAATGTTTAACAACAAAACGTTTTTGTCCCTGTTTAACAAACAACGTTTATACTTTAAGCAATTCATACTACCAAGCTTCGAAGTTTGAAAATTTACAACATTCAAGAAAAACTTTAAATGACTTGGGTCAAAAGTCAAAAATTAAACCCATGTTGCTTTTTTGCAAAAATCTGCAGCTGAAAATCTGTACGTTAAAGAACATTGAAACTCTTGATTAAATTACGGTTTTGTAGAATTTTGCCGGTGTTTTGTGTTTAAAGAATTTAAAATAATGTAAATATGTTGTCTAAAAGTTTCGAAATATGAAACGCTAAGTTCACAATTGCAGACTTTTTAAGAGTTTTTGAAAGTATAAGCAGTATAAAAATTTTAAGTTTTCTTCCAAGCCCTATCCACAGTTGAAGTTTCAATTCAAAAATGCCTTCACGGTTTCTGTTTTGGGTATTTTACAGCTTGTGCTTGCCGACTAAAAGCTGCAGAACGCCAGACTTTGATTGTCAACGTTTTTACACAGTATTTTTAAGAATTCTTCATTTTATTAAACAAACATTAAAAAATATTTATAAAGACAAACGTTTTCGGCTTACTTCAGCCCTCATCAGGTTTCTACAATTGTTTGTTTGAAGTTTGAAGGGGTATCCACTCCAGATCAGACACAAACAGGACTGGGGCCGAGGGTTTATCCTTTTACTACCCCAGACTGCCTGAATCAGATGCTGGCAGTGGTATTATTAAGCCAGCATCGAGTTTCGTCATCCAAAACCGTCAGACCTCGTGCTCCATGTGGTGCCCGATGTTTAGAGTACGCTGTTGGAACTTGGTCTACGGTTTGCTCAGAGGCGCCACACTCGCAATTCGGTGAAGGAGCGAGACCCCATTTGTGCATGGACGAATGGAATCGCCCAACACCAGTCCGAAGGCGGTTGAGCTTAACCCAAGCTGCTCGGGGTAAGCCCATCCCAACAGGTCTGGCACCGGTCTCGGGCACAAAAGCACGGAGCCTGGAAGCACTTTCACAGTACTCCATGTTCCATTTGTGATTTGTCCATTCAGAAGCGCGGATGCCAAGTCTGGCAAGGTTGTCCAAAAGATTCCGCACAGCTGACACAAACGGGCGTCTGGATCTTAGTCTCACTTGGCGAGTATCTGAGGACCCACTTAAAAGATCATACAAAATATGATCGGGGTCCAGAGATCCACGGTAAGCCAAGGAGAGTGTCGCTCCCACTCGGCAAAGCTCAGCTGGCTGGATGCCTGAGAGTACAGGTAGGTGGTCCGTTGGAGTGGGACACAGGCATCCAGTGTCTATGCGCAAGGCGTCATTCAAGGCACTGTCGATGAGGCGAGTGTGATCACTGTAACACCAGACTGGCACACAGTACTCAGCTGTTGAGTAGACTAGAGATAAGGTAGCTATGCGTAGTGTTTTAACATTAGCACCCCATCCCGAGCCCACGAGTCGCCTTAGCAGTGTGACGCGCAAGGAGAGTTTTTTGAGCAATGCTACTAAATGGTGACGAAACGTAAGCAATCTGTCCAGTTTTACCCCAAGATAAATAGGGGTTGGACAGAACGGTAAAAGTCTACCGTTGTTGTAGACCAGGGGTGGCCAACAAGTCGATCGCGAGCTATCAAGTGATAGATCGCCAAAATATCATTTGTGACGTACGTCGTATATGATAGATATCATTTGTGACGTGTAGAAGTAAAAATGGAAAGAATGTTTGCCGATTAGCCCTAACAGTAACAAAGTGTTAATTCATTGTTTCAGTTACGGTGTGTTTGTTATATTTCAGTCGTAGCCTAGTCTAATTTTTACAATGAGTGCTGTAAAGAGGATGAAAACGTACCACTTTAATGAAGAATGGGAGCTGGCTTACTTCTGCTTAATGGTAAACAACAACTGTACCTGTCTGATTTGTAATTTAGCTCTTGCTTTGCCTAAAAAAGGAAATATTGAAAGACATTTTATGACACGCCATGGAAACTATAACGACGATTTTCCCCTCAGAAGTGAAGTGAGAAAGATAAAATTTAATGATCTTAAAAGTAATCTACGTGGACAGCAAAGAAGCCTAAAACTAGTTTGCACATCGTCAAAGGCAACTACTTTAGCTTCATTCAAAGCCAGTTGTTTCTTAGCAAAGAAAGGCAAGGCATTTTCAGATGGAGAATTGCTGAAGAAATGTTTTCTAGAAATTTCAGATAGTTTTTTTCAGAATATTCATAATAAGAGTGAAATTAAAAATGCAATTAAAGACCTACAATTATCAAGAAACACTGTGATGAGGAGAATAGAAAAGATGAGTGAAAATGTGGCAGACCAGCTTAGAAATGATTTTACCAAATGCGAGTGTTTTTCATTACAGCTTGATGTGTCGACGGATATCAGAGATGCGGCTCAAATTGTTGTGTTCATTAGAATGGTATTTAATGATTGGACAGTTAAAGAGAAAGTGTTTGGTGTTATAACTTTGAAAGAAAGGACGAGGGGACAGATATTTACACTTCATTTAAAAAGTATTGCAAGAGACGATGATTTTCCAGATTTTTTGCAATACCACTGCATAATCCACCAGCAAGTTCTATGCAGCAAGCGACTAAACACAAAAGAGATAATAGATGTCGCATTCAAAATTTCAAACTCCATAAGAGCAAAAGCCCTTCAACGACGTCTTTTCACGCAGGAATTTGAGGGAAAGCAGCTTATTTTACACACGGATGTAAGGTGGTTAAGTAGCGGCAAATTTCTTCAAAGATTCCGTGATCTATTGGAGGAAATTCGTGTTTTTCTTCAAAACAGAGGTGATAACGACGCCAAGTTGAACAATTTGGATTGGCTGAGCGACCTGGCTTTCCTGGCTGATATCACTGGCAGATTAGTGGCCTTAAATCTACAGTTGCAAGGAAAGGACAAACCAATTAGTAAAATGATCAGTGCTATTAGTGCATTTAAAATTCAAATTCCTGCACTGATCTCCGATCTAAAAGAAAAGCAGTTCAAATTTTTTCTAAACATTAAACACCATTTGGAAAAGCATTCTGGTGGTATTTGGGACCATGAGAAATATATTCATGAAATAAATTTGATTTCAGATGAATTTGAAGATCGGTTCAGTGATTTTCGAAAGATAGAAGAAATAGTTGAATTTGTATCATACCCATTCAAGTCGGATTTAAACGTGTCATCTGTTTCTCAACAAATAAGTGACGTATTTGCGTTGGAAAGAGGTGACCTTGAAATGGAAATGTTAGCACTGAAAGTAGACGTGTTCCTCAAGGCTCGGGCATTCGAACCAGACTTATGGAGGTTTGTTGGTTTGAAATACAGCAATTTGAAAAAATGTGAGAAATATATCCATTTTTGTTTTGGGTCAACGTATTTATGTTAATCCGCGTTTTCATTTATGAATGCTATTAAAATTAAATAACGTTCTATACTAACCGATTCCCACTTGGCCGATTGTTTGAAGTTGTCTTTGACGGGATATACTCCTGATTATGAAAAGCTGGTCAACAATATGATGACTCAAACATCTCACTAAATAAACTGTGTATCATTCGTTTTGTGTTTTATTCATTCATAATTAACTTGCTGGTTTATTCATTAAACCGAAGTGACCAATTATTATAATAAACGATTTTTATCAATAATTTATTTCTGTTGACAGCAGTAATATGAATTAAAAATATGAAGTAGAGTATCGAAAAAGTCAAAGGAAAGTTTTGGCTTTTTTGCAACGCATCATTGACCGGTCGATCGCGAGCTTGTAAGAAATTTTGTAGTCGATCTCGAACGATCTGAAGTTGGCCACCCCTGTTGTAGACCTTTAGCTCACGTTTGGCCTCTCGGTTATTTAAGTGAAAGGCTACCGTCACTGTCTTAGTGTGACTGAGCTTCAAGCTCCAAGTCTGGAGATACGCTGACAGTGTACAAATGTCTTGGCTTAAAGTCCCCTCCAAGTCCTTCCAGTTTCCAGAAGAGTGCAACAATACTAAATCATCAGCATAAACAAACTTTCTGGAAATCATGGAAGGAAGATCGTACGTATAGATGTTAAATAGGAGGGGAGCCAAGACCGATCCCTGAGGAACGCCGTTTTTAAGACGGCGTAGCCAGCTTTGCTTGCTGTCACCGGTAGTAAGGGTGAAACTTCGATTTCGGACAAGCTCCATGATCATTTTGACCATGTGCTTATCCAGAAGAAGTCTCAGCAGCTTGCAGGTAAGGCCACGGTGCCAGAGAGTGTCATAAGCAGCTGTCAGATCGACAAATACAGCATCGGCCTTCTTTTTAGTCTCGAAAGAATCCTCGATGTTCTGGGTTAGCAGAACAACTTGATCTACGGTTGACTTCCCGAGTCGGAACCCAGCCTGCTCTTTAGGGAGCAGTGGATCAATTAATGGCTCAACGCGAGCGTAGATAAGCCTCTCGAGGATCCAATGAGCAGACTTACTCACGGCCCAGGCTGCGAGAAAGCATCTACCATCTGAGCCTTCAAAATTCTGTTTATTGGTACACTACTTTGATGTTTCTCACCAGAAGCATGTCTTAACGATGTTAAAGAATTTTAAATTGAAAGTTAATTTTTGGAAAAAATTGATAATATCCTTTGTATCAGCGCCTCCATCGCTTTCCTGGATAAACAAAAGAGATAAAATAAAAAAATTTTAAAAAATAAGTGAAAGAAATTAAACTGAACCTCAATGTTGCAAAAACCAGAACAAGACACAAAGCAAAATAGCAAATTTATTTGCATAATCATCCCATGCAATTAACCTTTATTTCTTGGTGGTATGAAAAATTTAGAATAATTATAAAAAATGGTGTTCAGAGTTGCAACAATGAATTGAGTTAATTATAAGCTATTAAAGTACAATGAACAAGAATGGAAGCAAAATGTCTAAGCAAATGCAAGAATGGAGGTCGAGAAACTGAAATAAAAGAAATGAGCTCGAACTAAATTTTGTAAAGCAATTAATTAAGATTTGAAATCGTAATATGCTAGCTTTATTTCAGCTTTATAATAAGAAAAACATCCAATATTAAAATCTCTTTTTTTCAAAACAATTAAAACCCGAAACGTAAGAAACCAAAGCGGCGCATCTAAATCCAGAAAATGAGGTTAATCCCGACCTCGCATATTTCAATAGGCCACTAACACTGCACAGATAGACATTAACTATGCACAAAACACAACTAAGATTAATATTTTGACCGACCAAATTAATGATCTTTGTAAAAGCTTTGCATTTCATTCAATGAACTGAATTTGTAATTGAAGCCGTTTATTGCAAAAATTAGTTTAAAGAACTAACCAGTGTTTCAAATTCATTGCTTCAGTAAACACTTCTCAGTTTAAGTCTTTTCAACTAATCATTTCATAAAGCAGCAAAATTGTTTTGTGACGTAATAAACCGATGCAATGACGTCTCACTGCATTAATAATATTTACAAGTTTACTTACCCAAATCACTCCAACTTTTCAATCTTCGACTCGAAGCAGAACTCACAAATAACAACGCAATTAACTTTAACAACTTCATTATGACCAAACAATAACTTTCAAAACTTTATAATTTCTCTGACAAATATTAACAAGTTTTGTTCAATTGATGAAACAATTTTGTTGATTTAAGTTTTGCAGAAAATTAATTTGTTAATATAACTTTCTAACTCGCAGAAAATTAATTAAAAATTAATATAACCTTCTACAGTAAATTAATTTAAAACGAGACACAAAACAACTAAATCGTATTTATAGAAAGACCGGAGTCTTCACACCCCTACAAAAGTAGAATACTTTTTGAATCAAAAAATTATTTTAACATAAGTTTATTATCTTTTAAAAATTTTACTTTAAATGTTATAAAAAAGTGACGTAACCGCTGCTATAAAGTAAAATAATATTAAAGCAGAATTTGAGTAGATTGAATAGATTTGAATAGAATTTATTGAAACATTAGATTGAAATAAAATTGCTTGAAATTGTCACGCTTTTGTATTAGAATTGTGGAGTCAGAATTGTATGAATTGTATGTTTTTAGGCTGTGTCAAAGCTATTTTTTAGATAAACTGAGGTCGGAGTCGCTATTATTTTTGGTGACTCCGATTTTCAAACTTTCAGCAAATTACTTGTAAGCTATAGTCAGATTTACCATCTCAATTGACTAGATAATAATCACGTTCAAATATGGTGAATATATTTTTGAGAACTGGGCCGCTTTTTGGCCTTTAATTCAAAGTGAAGACAAAAAAATGGTTTTCGCTTGAAAATGATTTTCAATACAAAAAAGTAAACTCAACTTCGGTTCGGGATTTGTTTAGTAAAATTTAACAAAAAATTAAGAAAGAAAAACTAAAAAAGTTGGTTTTCATCTTTAAAAGTCAAGTTACCATAAAAAAAGTCTTCACTTTTTACCCAAAAATCAGCCTTTTTAAAAACTTGTGAACCTTGAAGAATCAAGGTCCTTGTCTGAAGCCACCGCCTCAACTTAATTTTACTGTAACTATAAACTCTTGACTATATTTTGAAATTTTGAACCTTGTTTCTGCGCAAGCAGACAAGCCTATATTCTGCTATGTATTTTAAAAGCAGACTTTAAGCCAGACATGGGCATTTTACGGCCGTGGGCCACGGGGCGCATGCAGTTCTTTGTTTGGCTCTGATCAGCCGGTGAAAGAATCATAAGAAATTACAAAATAAACGAGTTTTTTATTCTAGTAATGCCTGGATTGAATGTGAATTGCTTTGATTTTGAATTTTGAATTGTTTTATTTACATCGCGCATGCGTGTTACTTAATTGACGTAGTTGAAAGCAAGTTGCAAGTATCGAGACAACTTTTATCGAATTTTCTGTTAAATTTTGTGTCCGGAAGGAATTTTAAAAAAACTCCCAAATCTCCGGAATTTTAGTATTACATGTAACTAAAAACAACGTGCGATTTTTTAAGAAAACACATTGATTATGGAACAAAAATAGCAAATTTTAAAACCGATTCTAAGTGAAGACCTTTTCTTTTTTAGAGAACACCATGATTTTGGAACAAAAATAGGAAAATCCGAGATCGATCGAAGTGAAGACCTTTTTTTTTTGGTCTTCGTCCTAGATTCGTAAAAAAATTTATTTTGTCCGCCTCTTCAAAAATTTTTTTGTTGGTACGCTTATGTCTGTCCCGAATTCCGCCTATTCAGATATGGCAAGACTAGCGTAGATTGGCTTTCTCTTTTTTATAAAAAAAAAGTCAATTTTAATTGACTCTTTCATATGATTAGAAGTGACGTGTTAAGGGTCACAATGCCAAAAAAATTCAAAGAAATCCAATAAAATTTTAATAGTTTGCCAATTGCCATTTCGTACTCACATTCAGTAATAATAACAATTTAGCTAAATGGTAAAAATAGTTTGACGGAAAATAGTTGAAAGTATTGGAAAACATTTTCAAGCAGAAGTTACAGCAAAAAACTAGAAATAATAACTGCTGGGCAAACCTAAATTAAAATAAGGTAGCAATAAATTACAAAAACCAAGAAAAAAGAACTTTTGCAGTACTTTATGACTCGACATATTTTTAGTAAAAAAAACAGCAAAAGCATTGTCGGCAGCGTGGTCGAGTGATTAATGCGCGATGCTTATGATCAACGTGATCTCGGTTCA
The DNA here is from genome assembly GCA_963680785.1 of Diplosoma virens. Classification (NCBI taxonomy): domain Eukaryota; kingdom Metazoa; phylum Chordata; class Ascidiacea; order Aplousobranchia; family Didemnidae; genus Diplosoma; species Diplosoma virens. The sequence continues at coordinate 79,268 of OY796892.1, forward strand.
AAACCCACCCACGCATTCCGGTGTGTCTTTGAGAAACACACTTTACGACACTTTCCCCTGCATGGTGATCCTGGCAAGCAGTTCTAAATTAAAGTCATATCACTATTAAATTTCAAGCGGACAGCAATATCTTGGCATCTCCGGAAGCAGGTTGGGGTAATTGCTTACCCTACGTATTAGCACCTCCGTCGCTTTCCTGCGAGTCAGGAGAATAAATATAGAGACAAAAAAAAATTTTTAATTATTTTGTAGTATCTCAAGCTACATATCTATACAGATGAGACTAGATATTCATCATTTTTAAAACTTGATTTTTGTTTATAACTGTAACACGTTGAATATATAGAATATAAAATCAAGTTAGCAAATTGGCTTTTTTTCGACTTAGACCTACTGGATAGGTCGCTACCAACCCCCAGTACAGAAATCCTGCTAAAAAATCCAATTTAGAAATCCTGTACCGACCCGACAAATTTGCTGGAAAGCATGATCACGAGCAAACTAAATTTATTTGAAATAAGAATTTTAACAAGAATCTTCAAACTAGATTAAAAAAAGTAGATAAGCTTCCTTAATTGACGTCTACTATACTGCTTCCCCTAAAAAATTATTTTCTGCTTTGAAGCAACAATATGACAAAGTGCTATCAAGGAAAACAAGATCTAGGACTGGGTTTTTAAACGGGGTGCACAGAATTTTTCTATAAAACAATAATTTGCTATCTACATTCAACTTTATCCAAAAACATTTCTAAAATCATGAGAACTTGTCAATGATAAGCGCATTGCCCAAAAAAGTTTAAGCTCGTAGTCTTTGCTTGTTGTTGAAGCATCCAATTTTTTCCCTAAAGTTAAGTAAAGTATCAAAAAAAGGTTATCAATTAAAGTTCGGGTACTTTTATTAGTAAACGTAAAAAAAGACTTTTTTTTTCCTTGAATTTTAGAAAAAAATTTTAGACTTAAAGTTTATAGAGTTTTATAAAATTAGCCCACAGCTTCACGTGATTCAACAAACTTATCTGTATGGACATGTTATTTGTGATACTATAAAATAAATCTGAAATGGTTTTGGTATTTTTTCACTAAAAATATGTCAAAATCATAAAATGTTGTTATAGTTCTTTTTTCTTGGTTTTATAATTTGTGCATTCCAACCAATTTAGAAAGCCTCATTTAGGTTGTTGAACCGGTCTTAATTTAACAAAACATTATAATTGAATTAAAACAAAAGATTTTTTATAATTTTTATCCGTGATGTTAGAAGATTGAGAAGCACTGGTGCAACCAATTTTGCACTTTAATGGCTAGCTAGCTTATAACTATTTTTAATTGTAATTAAATCATCGAAAAGTAAACACTCAATCAATTGAATTTTTAATAGTTCTCATACCTATTGATAACAATATTTAATATTAGATCTTGCAATTTTTGTTGTAGCTTATTTAATTTGGTGTTAGCAACTAACGTTTAACTTGTCAAACTTGCATTTTAACATGTTGATTGACACAAATACGTGTTACGGCTGTGATATAGCCCGTGTAACAAAAAAATGTTGTTTTTTGTTTTTCTTTAAAATTACCGCGATATTATACAGCATATTTCAGTTTAAGCGCACACCTTAAAAAAAGCTCATCGTCTGTCACTGAAGGTAATTGCAATAAAACATTGACACTTACCTGTCTTTTCAACTTATCACAAACTGTTTTATATAAAGAAAAACAATTAATATTTTTCAGATTTTAGCTCAACTTTTCGATCTGGCTTTCTATAATATTTTATTGTTGTCATGTGACCCCATGTAAAAAATAATTTTCATTCTTGTTTTAAAAGGACAGTTGTCTCAAATTTTTACAAAAAACTTGTGCATTTTAAATGGCATGAGCTAAAAAATCTAAAGCAGTGTTTTTCAACGTTTTTTTGGCTGCGGTACATTTTTTACTTTCGAAAAATGTCACGGCACACTACTAACATAAAGTTAATAAAATAACCAATTTCAAAATAAAAAGTTAAGTTTGAATTTATGTTTCAACATAATTCAATTAGTGTAAGCATTGGGCTTGCTTGGATAAACACAAATTGGATATTCTGGCAGGAATAGAGGAAAGTCACACGCGGAGCTTTTGTTCGACAGCTGTCAATCTTTCTCTGTACTTTGTTTTTATGGCAGTCAGGTTTGAGAAGCTAAACTCAAACAAAAATGTTGTTGAAAACGGGAGCAACATTGAAACAGGTTTGTTTGATAGAACGAGGAATTCCTTCGCAGTAGTTATCCAGAACTGTCCAAAGGTACTTCTGCAAAACATAGCTTCAAACTACAATCTTGCCTAATTTCAGTTAATTCCTCTTGCTCTTGCAACGTCATGTCAAGTCCAACAACTGCGGATGAATCCTATGGGTCCCTCACCCTGCAAAACGTTCAGTGCAAGCTGACAAAAAATATAACGACAGTTTGTCCTTCAAAATTTTCAATTGTTTGCTTATTGTCTAACAAAGAGCAGCATTACTGGCATTTTGGTGTTTTGGGGTGAGTGGATACATTTCAAAATTGCCAATATCCACGTGTTGCTGCCAAAGGTGCAACTTTGATTAAAATCCGTTAATTTTATCGGTACTTGTAAGCAGATTTTCGTTTCGGCCTTGCATTCGTGTATTTACTTCATTCAGATGGTAAAATATATCTGCCAAACATGCCAAATTTGCACACCATTCATCACTTGCAAGCAGCTGTGCGTAATCTGACCTTTGATCAGTTAAAAACTCCTTAAGTTCTTCCAGCAACTCATACGCACGGGCCAGCACTTTGCCCCGCGACAAACATCTCACCTCTATATGGAACAGTAACGTTGCTTGCTCCGCTCCCATTTGCTCACTCAACAGAGCAAACAAGCGACTTGTTACAGGTCTCATCTTTACAAAATTTACTATACTCACCACATCATTTAAGACAGGAACTAGATCTGCTGGTAAAGTTTTGGAAACAAGTGCCTTGCAGTGCAAAAAACAGAGTGTAAAGATGACATTTGGATTTCTTTCCTTCACTCTACTGACAAAACCTTTATTTCGTCCGACCATAGCTGTGACCCCCTTCAGTAAAGATACTTATAAAGTTTTCCCACTAAAGATTTCTATTTTCAAGATATTCCGTTGTAATACGAGAAATTTCTTCTCCTGTTGTTTTTACTAGTGTTTTGCAAAATAAGAAGTTTTCCCTAATGCTATCTCCATCCACAAAACGCATGTTGGCCAATAGTTAAGCATTTTTACTTATATCTGTATTCTCGTCCAATTGCAGAGTAAAATATTTGCCAATGGGAATCTTTTCCAAAACAATAGTTTCGATGTCTACAGATATGTCATCACTACGTCTGCTAATTGTGTTGTCTGAGAAAGGGACTTTAGTTACTTCTCAAACCGTGTCAGGGCCGAGCATTTCTTTTACAATAGCTTTGCAGGCAGGTAACATTAATGACTCTGCTATAGTGTGCCGTTTTTTTTATTTGACTACAAGCTCAGCTATATGAAAGCTAGCTTTGAGAGCTTTCTCATTTACTTTTACGGCTCTATTCATAAAGGTGGCCTGTTTCTCTGTGTGTTTGATTAAGCGAGGAAAATAGTCTGCCGGCTTGTTTTCAAGCGACGGGTGTTTCAACTGCAGATAGCGTTTAAAGTTTGCTTGGCACCATAGCACTGTTGGATAGCTTTTCGCCACATACTACGGGCAACGGAGAAGGTTTTGTGGCATTCGCAGTGAAAATAAATCCATACAAAAGATAACTTTTGTTGTATTTTCTTTACATCACTGTTTTTGCTTTTTTTGATCACTGCTCGTGCTAGGAATTTCTTTTGAGAACGCATTATTTTGCTTTGGTTCAAGTTTGGCTTTTCGACTTCTATTCAAAAATTTATCCATTACTTTTACTACCGTACTACTTGTCTTAACACAGTTCTGCCTAAAATTTTAGCCAAAATATTTTAGACTCTTAAATTTGAAATTAGACTGCCTAGAATTTTAGCCAAAATAACAAAAGATTTTTTGGTTTAAAATTAATTACTCTTTAATTCCTTACTTTATCTAGACTCGACAATCTAATCGAACACCTTTTAATTCTTTAAGAAATTTTAAGATTGTCCTCAAAAGGGATTTCTTTCTATGGGGAGTCGGGTATAAATTCGATAATAAAATTACCAGGTGAAATAATTCTCAAATAAAGATTCTTTGTTTTTTGAATTTCCACCCCTTTTTAACTAGCTGTTTAAGCATTAAAAGCGAAACTGCAAATGACGTAATAGTCGCACAAAATGTTTCTCGGGGAGAGAAAGAGGTGACGAATTGAGCGAATTGACAATTTTGACCGTGGCGAATCGGACGAACTAAAATGTACGCAAAAGATAGGAATTCTGCCAAGACCGAGAAAAAAGTGACGACTTGAGCGAACTGACGAATTAAAACGATGATGAATTAGACAAGTTCTACTGTAGATGAAACTTGACAATTTTATGCAGAACACCTGGCATGGCGCAGCGGGGAAAAACACTGATCTAAAGCAAACATTGTTATTATTTTTTTTTTTTTTTTTTTTTTGAGAAATAATAAAAACAATTTATAATGTTACAGTTACTTGCTGCATTGCTATTTGCTAGATTGAAATCCGTTTCATTTTGCTTTTATTAAATGTTTAGGCAATTTTTGTTGAAAATCTAAGAAGTTATAAATTTTACTTATGTCATAATCATTTTTCGTTCTTAAATTTTATGGAATTAATGCTGAAGTTTACGCTGACACTAACACCTTCAAATTTTGTTGCTGCAAACGGAGGCCATTAAGATTTTGAGGAGTTGACGTTGACGCTGGCGCCTTCAACATGTTTTGTTGACACGCACAAGACAGTGTGCTTGCATTGCGAACTTGCAATGCGCTCATAATTAGCATGTCTTTCAAGAAAGAAGAAATTTTTTGTCCCAGAAAATTTTGGCCATTAACACTTTGCTTAATCGAATAAATACAAGTCAAGTCTCGTTACTAGGTCACCTCGCTACTATGCCACTCTCGCTACTATGCCACTTTTGATCGTCTCCAACAAAATTCAATAGAAAATAAATTTACTATGCCAACCCTTAATCTCGCTACTATGCCAAGTGAATTCTAAATATATGCCACGTTTTGTTTTACATTTTGTTTTACAGTGTTGTAAAGTACAGTATAGTATTTTCGAATTCCAAATTTTGTTTCAAATTTTTCTTACAATGTCAACTAAAAAGCCAAGCTAACCAACTTTACGTTGAAGGAGAAGAAGGAGCAAATCAGTCAAAACTGGCCAGGGAAATGAGCAAAACAATGGGGCATCGATGTTAAGCGAACCACAGTGAAGGGAATTCTCAACAAGATGCAATCGAGGCTGCCATCAAAGCTGGAATTCCATCAAAACGCATGAAGCTGAAGCCGGCCAACACTCGAAACTCGACGACGGGATGCTCATATGGCTGAAGCAAGCAAGAGAACAGAATATTTGCCGGTCAGCGGTAATCTGATCAAGGAGAAGGCTTTGAAACTGGCCGAGTTGATGCACATTTCAGATTTCATCGCCAGCGATGGTTGGCTGGACAATTTCAAGAAGCGCCACGGCATCACATTCAAGACAGTGCAGGGCGAAGCTGGAGCGGTGAATTTACAATCCCTTCTTGATTGGAAACAACAGGTTCTCCAGCCCTTACTCAGGAAGTTCTCCGCAGACGACGTCTTTAACCTGGACGAGACTGGACTCTTCTGGCAGTTGCTTCCGAACAAGACCTTGAGTTTCAGGAGAGAACGGTGCACTGGAGGAAAAAAGAGCAAGCAAAGGATTACATTTCTGGTAGGGGCAAATATGAGTGGCACAGAGAAGTTCCCTCTTCTGGCGATCGGCAAATCCAAGAGACCCCGTGCCTTCCAGAACAAAGAGATTATCATCAAATACAAGCAAACTCGAAGGCGTAGATGACGGCGAAGCTTTTCGAAGATACGTTACGTGCGTGGGATGGACGACTCGGTCAGCAGGGACGAAGAGTTACTGCTCTGTCTCGATAACTTCTGTGGCCACCCTACCGAGCTCCAGCTGGATAACATCCAACTGGTCTTCTTCCCACCCAACACGACAGCCAATTCTCAACCAATGGATCAGGAATTCATAGAGAACCTCAAGCGCCACTACAAAAAAATTTTGCTGTGTCGTCGGCTCGAGATCATGGACATGGAAAAGGAGTTTGAGCTCACATTGCTCGACGCTCTACACATTGTCCGATGTGCCTGGGAGCAGGTCAGCAAGTCGACCATCAGAAACTGTTTCGCGAAGGCCAAAAGTTTATCGAAGAAGAATACCAAACTGAGTCAGATGATGCTGAGTTGCTCGAGATCTGGGAAGCTCTGCCTGCCAAGGAAAAGATGTACCAGAACGAGGAGATCGAGCTGTCTGACTTTCTCGAAACCGATGAGCGCCTCGAGACTAGAGGATCTTTCACATTAGAGCAGATTACTGAAGAGATGTTGGGCAGCAAGGAGCTGGCGGAAAGCGAAAATGATGAAGTAACTGTCGAAGCAGAAATCATTTTGTTCAAGAATGCCCAGCGGGCATGGAGCACCGTCCAGAAGTTAATACAGCAGAGAAGCGGGAAGTTGGGTGTGATGCAAGTATGCGGTCGGTTAGAAGACGAGATGCACAAGATCCGCCGAAAGAACATGCGCCAGCTGACGATTCTTCAGAGTTTTGGGCTGAGCTAGGTAAATTGAGAAACATTATATGTACATACACTGTAGCCGTTTACAAACCCTTGTTACTATGCCACTTTACCTCGGTCCCAACGGGTGGCATAGTAACGAGATTTGACTGTACTTTTATTCCTATGCATAAATGCTATAAGTTTTATTCCTACGCAATTAAAAGGATTATGCCATAAATTGGTATGCAATTAACCCTAATTTTCGTCATGCTGTAAATATTGAGCAAATCGTTATTCTTTTAAACACAGTAAAGAACATCATACATTCAGCTTTCAACATATCGCAAAAAATTTCCTTAAGCATGAAGCATGAAAAAAAATGATTAAAGAAAACTATGGGCTATAAATCGTAAAAAAAACCCAAAAGGCGTCTTCAGTGTTAAAAATATATGCAATTGAGAGTTAATTTCGTTAATAATTGTTTGTTATTGTTTTTCGGAGAGATTAACCCAGTATTGCGAAATATAATTTATATATTCATAGACCAAGCTGTGAGTTTTAGTCAAATGAAACTAAAGTTAAATAAAATTTGCCTTAATTCTTGTTGCGATTTTGACAGTTTTAAACTTTTATTTTATTTTTTCTCTTTCGAAATTTTTTAATTAAATCCGCGCAGCAGCAAGATATTTCCCAACTGCAAGTTGTTATCGTGTAAAGAGGATTATTTTCGTGGAATGCAAACTTGTGTTCGAAACAGCTGCGAGTTTAAACCAAGAATGCAATAGTTGCTACAATTACTGATTGAGCCCAAAAACTTACGAAATGAAACTGATTTCCGCTCAACATTGCAGTTTTTTCTTATATTTTTTTCGCAACCGCTTTCAGTTTTTCAGTAATAATTTGCTTTATTTTATTCAAGGAAAAATTTGGAAATATTGGACGTTGATGCTAAAAATGAATAAATATTAGGGCGAAACTTGCTTCATAAATTAAAAAAAATCGGTGGCATAAGCGTTTGCGCAACCAAAAAATTGTCGCCGACAATTGACGCCGTCAACGCACAAATTGGTCTTTAAGGTGGTTAAAAAAACTGAAAACATGTGATTTTATATTATTACGCAATCTTGGTATTCAAGCACTTGTTCTTTAAAATTTGCGGTTTTCATTTAGCGAAGTTTGTACTTTACAAAATCCTGTTGAATTTTTGAAGGCCTTAATATGGACACATTTTTTTGTTTAAAAAGCAAGTACAAAAAAAGACTAGCAAAACAAACAATTATTCCGCAGTATTTTGAGCAATAAAACAAGACTTTGCCTTATTCCCTGCTTTGTTTACGTATTTTTTTACTAATTTAAAATAAATGCATAATTTGCTCAAATTGCATAAAAAAACTAAGCAAATTTATTATGCGATTATTTGGGTTCGTCAATAATATATTTCCAAAGAATGATAAAGAAAAAATGACAGAAAATATGTTGGAAATTGCTAAACACTGCGAAGATCGCTTCGAGCCAAAATCGCAACATCACAAGAAAAACAGAATTGTTTGGGCAACGCAGTTTAGCAAATTACTTCAACTCTCTAACCAAGAAAAAAAACTAAAACTCAAAGCAACTATTGTATATAGAAACCCACCAGACATTAGCTACTAAAACGAATTACAAAAAATTATCACACATTCTTTGTAATACAGATAACTGAGGTTCATACCCATGTGGAAAATGTGCTTTATGTGGAAACTTTAAAAACTATAATAATATGGTTAAAACAGTTGTTTCTATTATTTCGCACTTAAATAGCAAAAAGTTTAATTTAAAACAACATTTTACTTGCAAAAATTATGGTATTTAGATCGCAGAGTGTAAATTTTGTAAAATGCAATACGTAGGACAAACAAAAAATAAATTTTCTACCCGCTAGAATAACCACCGCTCATTCTGGAATAAATTTAACGTTAAGGATAACAATGACCGAGCTGCCTTCCTTAAACATTTTTATAAATTTCTTTTCGACGCTTTTAATGGTAAACTTGACATCACTGAATGTTACATGGTTGTATTTGTAGAACAACCGGATAAAACTTTATTGGATTGGTGTGAAAATAAATGGATTAATAATTTGAATGCTAAAATTAATATTAATGGAATTTTTCTGTCTTACAATTGCGATTGAGTTCTAAACCCGTTTATTCTCCACTATCGTTCAAACTATAAACAGAAACTACAATAGTTTTGTTAATCTTTTCAGTCAACACTTTAAATCTTAGCGGGAGTTTGCGGTTTTTAATTTTTGCTATAAGTTTTACGCTGTGCGCTTTTACATCATTGTTACGTGATCCATAATTATTATGTCAGTTGTTATGTCGTTTAGCTCTTAGTTTTTATTGAAAGCTTCACTTTGTGTCGTTGAGTCAGGACCGGTATAGTATGAGTAGAATTTTCAAAAAAAATTTTTTTTGTCAAATATATGGTAATCTAATTTAATTTTTTAATGAAACTGATGATGACCTTTATAGGCCGAAATCGATTTTTCATGTTTTAAATTTTAAACTTTTATTTTCTATAATAAATTGAAAGTTGACCGATTTTAGTAATAAATTCCTGCATCGCAATCTGATCTGTTAAATAAAATCGTCAATGTAACTTTACTGGAAAAAGGGTAATAGATTTCTGATAAAAGACTTTAATATATTTCCAAAGATTAAGATTTTCGCACATTACTTTCTGAAGATTAAGATTTCGTGCATTACGTGCTGTACGCAAGCATTTGTGTCTGTACGTTTTGCATTTGTTTACATATTTGTAGTAATTTGATTTTTATCCCAATTTATCAATTTTTTTAATTGTTTGCTTGGACTTTTGCGGGCCGTAGTTTGCCCACCTCAATATAATTTGTTGTAGACCTACGTAAATGATTAGAAAACCAGAGTAAAATGTGTTAAAATTTGAAATTCATCTATTTCTTATTGATGTTAATATCTTCGTCGTCGTCCAGGTCAGACACAAACAGGACTGGGGCCGAGGGTTTATCCTTTTACTACCCCAGACTGCTGTACTGCCTGGATCAGATGCTGGCAGTGATGTCATTAAGCCAGCATCGAGTTTCGTCATCCAAAACCGTCTAATATCTTTACATTACTTTTCTGACTCTCAGGAAAACGTTGTAGATGTTGTACTTAGGGCACCAATTAAGCGGTTACCCCGATCTGCTTCAAAGATGCCGAGACATTGCTGCCCGGTCGGAAGTTTTCATTTGTTTTTTATTTTTTATTTAAAGCAGTAAGTGATTCTCAACCTTTTTGCGCCTGCGTCACACTTGAATCAGAGCGCAAATCTTAATTTTTTAACGTAAATGTTCACTAAAAGTAAAGTTCTTAAAAAAATTCTTTATTTTGAATTTATCTCGGCTTTTTTGGTTTTCATCCCTAAAAAGTAGTGTTTACTAAAAAAAAGTTGCCCAGTAATGAACTAATGTTTTTTTAAATCTTTCCTGGCACACTTGGGAATCTCTCACGGCACACAGCCTGAAAATCACTGATTTATATACAAATAAAATATGGATGTGCTTACTAAGACCGCCAAGCAAAAGAAACTGTTGTGAAGTCTTATTCCCAAGGATACAACAGAATTACCCGAGTGAGGTTTGAACCGCGACAGTGTCGATCACTATCGTCATCAATACAAACTGTGCCAACCAAGCCTTCTACCCACTCAACCACGCTACCAACATAATTAATCATAATAAGCATCATCGTGACTATCGAACGCGCATTGCAAGCTTCTATTAGCTATTGGTGTTATTATCTTGATATCAATTTTTGGATTTTAGTTTTTATTTGGAGAGAGACTGAAATATGGAGATGCTTACAGGGATCGTGTCTGTCGGCAGTCAAAAGAAAGTGTCTGTCGGATAAATGTCGGCAGCGTGGTCGAGTGGTTAAAGCACCCGACTGATGATCAACATGGTCTCGGTTCAAAATCCACTTGTGCCATTCTGTTGTGTCCAAGGAAAAGACACTTTACGGCACATTCCCCTGCTTGGTGGTCTTGGTAAGCAGTTCTAAATTACAATAATATCTCTACTAAATTACTAGCGGACAGCAATATCTTGGTATCTCCGGAAGCAGGTCAGGGTAATTGCTTACCCTATGTATAGCGCCTCCGTCGCTTTCCTGCGAGTCAGGAGGATAAATATAGAAATAAAAATAAATAAATAAATAAATAAAAAGATCTTCAAGTTTGCTAGACCGCCAAGCACAAGACAACTAAATGTTAAAGTCATTTGTGTTGAATTGCCTCCGACGCTTTCCTGCAAGTTGGAAGGATGAATATACAGATGAAATAAAATAAATGAACTTTACCTCAGCTATAATTAATATCAAGCTTAATCATAACCTAAAGCTCATTAACACATTTTTTAAACTAAAACGATACATAGAATTGTATATACGAGTGTAGGCTTACAAACTTTTTAAAGCATAAATTTCTTGTATTTATTCTCTGGAATGCGACTAACATTTGTTAAAGTAAAATCAGTGCAAGTGACTTTTTAAGCTTTTTTAAAACCTTAGGGAAAAAGTTTATTATATTTGTAATGTTAGGCAAAAGTTTCGTTTGCCTTGGTTTTGAGTTTTGAAATGAAGCGTAAGAGACTGGTCTCAAAATCTGACGAGTTGATTCGAAACAAAAGCTTGAGTTATTGAAAAAAACAAACACATTCAACTTATAAAAAATCAATTTTACTACACAAAAAAGTAAAAAAGGTTAGATTTTTTAGCAAGAAAAAAAATCAATGTAATTAAAAGTAAGCAGAGAATTATTGCTGAAGCTTTCACGCTAAAAGGTAAGCAAAAATATGACAAAAACCACTTCTAGCATTCCAACTTGAAAACCACATTTACCCATTCGAGAAAATGCATACCCATTGCACAAGAGTAATTACCTCTTCAGTCTTGCTTTTTTAATGGGGGCAAAGTTTTAAATTGCTTTTTTGAAGAACAAAAAACTTTTTATAGAACTTGAGAGTCGAAAAATGTTTTTTGCTTTCAAAAGTAAAGTGAAAGCAAAAATAAAAGTTTCTACTTGCTTATTTTGGGTGAAATTTTGCTTTATAAACAATCTTTTTAAGAGTTTAAGTAGTTGGCTTATTTCTAAACCTATAAATCTTTCTAGTTTTATCAAATCTTTCCAGACCTTCAGTTTTATGGCAAGCAAGAAATTTACTATAAAAAGATGAGTATAGGGAATTACTCCTAACTCTGCCACTGCTTTAATGAATATAACTCGCTATTTTGCTCCCCAATAGCATCTTCTATTCTTAATTAGGCTATATGCACTAAGCTAAACTATACCTTTCATTTTTTTTCTATTGTTTTATGACAAGATTACCTTTTCTTTTTACAATTTGAGGCCCCCAAACTACGTATGCTTTCAATCTTCTAATATTTGTGTCTAGATAAACAAAAAAATTTTTTTTCCTCAAATTAGCTAGCTTGATTATTGTTTGCACTTTACCAAGTCAATTTTCACCAGTAGTTGTCCTGGCTGTTGAAAATTAGTGCAATGCGGTCGTAAACAGCGAAGTACCAATGTGATATTGGTCGAAATCGAATGAGTCTGTACTTTTGCACAGTAATGTGTCATTTGCCTCGATGGTAAGAGGTCAAATTACCCCTGTGTGTGCATTTTCTCGATCAATTGAATATATTGCAGACCAAAAGTGATTTTGGTTATATTCATTAATGCAGTGGCAGAGTTAGGAGTGATTCCCTATACTCATCTTTCTAGACCTACGAGTATAAACTAAAAATATTAATCTTAGGCAATTTGCATTAGTATATTTTATAAAATATTTGTTTGTTTTTAAAAAAATTTTTAAATTCAACCTTTTACCTATTCGATCTATATTAGATTTATTGTCTTTGTTTTGCTAACAGTATTTAGGTTTTGTGACTTGGGAAAAAAGCAATTTTAATTTATTGTGCTCTTGGCCGAAAAGTTAAAAAATAGATAAAATGCAGAGGTGCTGCCCAAGACAAATGTTAATTTTCAAATGTTGAAAACACGTAATTTGTTTTAGTAAAGCAGTTTTACAATTTAAAAACCATAGTTGGGAAGACCAGGGATACAAACTCAAACTCTAACCTGAACTCGAAGAACTTAGTCTTTTTTGCTGAACTCGAACTAAAAAGCAAAAATTCTTGAACTCAAACTAAAAAAATCCTTGAATTGAAGTTCATTATCTACCAAACAGAGGCTACACAAATAAATTATTGTTTCCACCCGACAAACAGTGGAATATTATTTTATGACGCTACATTTATATTTTTTTTTGGTTCTTCAATGGTAAAAAAATTATATAAAAAGTTATCTGAGTTACTAAAGGTATTAAAGTTACCACAGCAACCGCAATTTTCTGGAAAATCTGTTTTGTTACCCACGTGGTTTTTTTGTTCTACAAATGCAAAGTTGATAAAAACAATGTGCTGAAAAATTTTCCTCTTACTTAAGAACTTTTAACAAAAAGAGAAAACAATCATCGACAAATTAATTGAACTTGTATGGCACTATCGGAAGTTTTGAACCCGTGCTCAACGAGAATACTTTCATCTGTGCGAGCGGCTGCTTCAAATGAAATGAATCGATTTATGGGTAATTTTCGAAATAAAATGCTCATTGTGATATAGCTGAACATCTTGTCTTCATAATAATAACTAATACTTTGCATAAATTATTGTAATAATAATATAAACCAATATTTTTAGATTAATATTTTGCTGTTTGGTGCAGCTTGTTTGCTTCAATGCAAAATAATGATCTCGGTAATGTTTTTAGTGTTTTCCAGTCACATATAATTTATCGTGTATTTTGAATGTTTATGATTACATTCAGTTTTTGGGGCATAAAAAATATACCAAAATGATTTTTTGTCACTGTCTGTGAATATTGAGCTAATGCCATAACTATTGAGTATCATTTTTAATCAGCAAAATTTATAATAACACAAGAATCTAGATTATGATAAAAACCAAGCCGCATAAGCAAAATGTCCAATTGTCGTCCAGTTGAATGGTTTAGTGGAGTGATCACTGTGCGCGGGACAGCATCTAATCCAGGGGTCGGAAACCTATGGCTCGCAAGCCAGATGTGGCTCTTTTGATAATGGCACCTGGCTCTTCTGTTGACAAAGCATAAACTTACCTATATATTTTTTAATGTAACAAAACAGAATATTGATTTCGGATGAAATTAGAGACTGATCCGAGAGGAAGGTTTTTTTTTTTTTTTAGAAAACGCTTTGATTTTGGGACGAAAAGTGGAAAATCAGAGACTGAATTCAAGTGATGACTTTTTTTTTTTAGAGAACACTATGAGCTTAGGACGAAAAATTAGAATCTCACACAGAATTCTTTAAGCTACACATAAAATATAGCATGTCCTACTCATTAACTACCCATAAAATACCTAATTACATGACCAGGCAGAGGTCACCGCACGCCACTGATACACACAGCTAAAAACTAAAAGAACAGTGTACAGCTCTCGTGGAAATAGATTTTAAAAATATGTAGCTTTTGATGGCCACTTTTTTTTAGTGTCGTTGATGCTGCAGCAATAAATGTGTACATTTTATTGAAAAAAGCTGGGAAAGACAAGCTATCCAAAAAAAAAAACGTTTTTAAAAAATCTGAATTTAAAAATACACCTGAGTATTTTTAATCAAAAGCAGTGTAAGAAGCATTGTTATTCTAGTGGGATTTTTTGCACCAATTGGTCTTGCACAGCCATTAGTAAATTTTTAAAAAAAGTCGTATAATTCGATGTTTGGAGTGCAAAAAACCTACGGTGCAAAAATTGTGGCAGATGGGTATGTACAAAGACATGAGCATCTAATAAAATTATGCAAGTGTCAACGTTGTGCTTCGATTGTGAATTGAGTATTTTTGTGAATGTTAATTTGGTGTTGCTTTTGTTAAAATACTTAATATTTTATAATAATTGTACCTTGTAAAAATGAAAACTCCTTTTTGTGAGTTTGTTTGCAAAATGTAAACAAAAATACTGCAACGTATGTAATTTCAGTAATACCAGTAAGGGTTAGATTAGCGTTATCCTGTGACACACTTAGCGCCATCTTCCGGTAGACAATTTTACTGCGACACACCGGTTGCGGAGCACTGCCGTATTGTTTTCGTGTTTTTTATCAATTTCAAGTAAATTCATAATTTGCTTGATTGCATTAAAAAACTTGGCAAATTGACAACGCCATCAATCGGATTAGTTAGTGATAAATTTCTGAATGTTAATATTTTGCACATTGCGTGTGTGTGATTGTATGTATACACGCATTTGTCTGCACGTTTCGCATTAATTTGCAAAATTATAATAATTTTATTTTTTACGTGAATTTAATAATTTTTTAAAATCATTTGGTTTGGGCTTTCGCGGGCCGCACAGAATTTTATCGCGAGCCTTTGTTTGCTTCCTCTCTTGTAAAGAAACAACTTGTTTAGAAACTTAAAAAAGCTATCGGTTGTTTTGTATTGACGTAATTTTTAGATAGAAGCTTAGTTTAGTGACCTACAAGTATTTGTCAAAATTTTTTTTCTTTATGGCATAAACTTCCGTTTCATACGCTGGTAGAAAAACGGCATTTTTTGCAAATCGAAATGACTTTGATTTGCGTGTTTTAACTTTTTTCTAGCAACCCAAATCTTTAGTGGAAATAGAGAGCAAAGATTGGCAATCTAGTCTTTTTTACAGACTTTATTGCAAGCATAAAAGTGAATTAAACACAAGATAATTTAACAAATTCATTTTTTCTTTTATTTCATTTTTATATTTATCCTCTTGACTTGCAGAAAAGTAACGGAGGCGCTAATACATAGGGCAAGCAATTAGAGCAGGCAAATTAGAGTTTATTATCTTTTCACAAGACAATAAATTATTGCGAAGTTTAATAAATCGTGTCAATTCTCCCCCCAGAAAGTTAATTTAGTTCAACAGAACGTCCCCTGAACTTTTGTATGTTGGTTGAAAATCTTAATTTTCCAGCCAAATAGGAAAGACTGTTTCTTGTATTAAAAAAGAAAGCAATTTACCAACTGCCAGATAAAATTTATGCTTTTAACTCCAAAAGGCTGTGACAATTTTTAAATTTCGAAGCATTTATGCAAGTTAACCCTGAATTCATATCATGGGTAAAATTTACCCTTGAAAATTTTCTATATTATCATACATCTGGCATTTATAATTGGAAAGAACTCAGTTTCTAGGTATTCTCAGTTGAAGTCAGAGTGTTATAGGTGGTAGATGTCATTTATCTCTACAAGTGAGTATTAAAATTTTCGAGGGTAAAATATACCCATAATATGATATAACTAATTCTTTGGAGGGTAAATTTTACCCATCTTATGATACATGCCATTTTTTGGGGGGTAACTTTTACCCATGAAATGATATAAGGGGTGTCTTTCTGTTAGGTGAATTTTATCCGTATTATTACAATAATTATTTATTCTTGCTTGTAAATCACAATATGTTAGTTTTATTGTTAGTAGCTTATATCCATGTAATTTTATTAGTAACCTATTTCATTTAATTTTTTATTTCCTAAAAATAATTAGCTATAATTTACTTATTTCTTTCAGAAATTGTAATATAAGATGCCTAAAAGTAAACCACTTAGGGTTGATGAATTTCAATCGTTACTAGAAGAAGATGCTGATTTTTCGGATGATTTAAGTGATGATTCTAGCATAGAAATTGATGATGTGGATATTTCTGATAGTGATTCAGATAATGTACCATATTGTGATTCAGATAGTGACCAAGTTTATAACTGCCAACCAGCTAAAAAGAGATCGAGAAAAGAAACCATGCCAAGTCAAAGATCTGATAAAATATTTGAATTTAACAGCGATGAAATTTATGGAAGGAATAAATTTGCATGGAAAACAGTTGAAAATACTACTATAGGAAAAACACCAGCAAGAAACATCATAAAATTTAAAAGTGGTCCAACATATCAAGTAGGAACTGCTCAAGAAAGTTTTAATCTTTTCATAACAGACAGTATGCTAGATATTATAGTCAAGAACACAAACAATGAAATTGAATCAAAGCGCACCACCTATAGCAAAGAACACTTTACAACATCAAAAACATGCATTGATGAAATAAAGGCCTTATTTGGAATTCTAATAAAAGCAGCTGCATTGAAAGACAATCATCTCACAACCCTTGAAATGTGGGATACTACAAATGGGCGTATGTGGTATAGATGTATAATGAGCAGAGACAGATTCAACTTTCTCCTTAATTGTCTGAGATTTGACGAAAAAAGTACAAGACTGGAAAGGAAAAAAACAGATTCATTTGCTCCTATTAGAGAAATTTGGGACAAGTTCATCCTAAATTGTAATCATAATTATTGTCCTTCACAGAATTGCACTTTAGATGAGCAATTATTAGCTTTTAGAGGGCGCTGCTCTTTCAAAATGTTCATTCCAAATAAACCAGCTAAATATGGACTGAAAATAGTCATGCTATGTGATAATGAGTCCAAATATATGTTCAATGCAGAGCCCTATCTAGGTAAATCTACAAATACACACGGTCTACCATTGAGTGAGTATTTCACAACAAATCTGACTACGCCAATATTCGGGAGCAATCGTAATGTAACAATGGACAATTGGTTCACTTCAATACCCATTGCAAAAAAGTTGCTTCAAAGTCCATATAAACTAACATTAGTTGGCACATTGAGAAAAAACAAAGCTGAAATTCCCCCCGAATTGCTGATCTTAAAAAAATCCGAGATTGGAAAGGCAAAATTTTGTTTTGCTAATGAATTAACTCTTCTTTCATATCAACCAAAATCTAACAAAAATGTTCTCGTCTTGTCGACTATGCATAGTGGTAAGGATTTCAATGAGACTAAGCCAGAAATCATAAAATGTTATAACTCTACTAAGGGAGGAGTCGATGCATTTGATCAAATGTCATCAGAAATGTCTTGTAGCAGAAGAACTAGAAGGTGGCCACTGTGCATTTTTTATGGAATGCTAACTACAACAATCATCAACTCTTGGATTGTATATAAGGAAAATAATTCAAGATCAGAAATGAAAATTAAAAGGCGAAAATATGCCCTAGAATTAGCTAATGACCTTGCTTCCAATTGGATAAAGAAAAGATATGAAATCCCTAATCTCCCTAGAATGCTCAAACAAGAAATAAAACTTCTTTTAGGTATCTCGCAACCATCAGTTAATAAAGAATTAAGAGAAAAAAAGATTGAATAACAACGAAGATGCACTGACTGCTTAGTAAGAAAAAATGATAGAAAAACAAAAATCCTATGCTTCTCTTGTGAAAAACCAATTTGCCTTGAACACAAACTAAGTGTATGCATTGATTGCATAGAAAAATTAGAGTAATAATATGAGTAAAATTAATAATAGGTTTTTTTTTTGTTTTCTTTACTACTAGGTAAGTACAACTTTTGAGTAATTAGATTTTAACTACTATAATTTTCTGTGCCAAAGGATTATTTGCATTTTATTTCCTTTTTTTGTTAGCTATAATCGCTTTAAATATTATAAATTGCATTGTAAAAATACAATTACATAGTTTTCTTTCTTTTGCTGTCCTAAAAAATAAAAAAAATGGCATTTGGGTAAAATTTACCCATAATATGATAAACGGAATTCTAATCATGATATGAATTAAGGGTTAATGCAGAGTTTGCAGTAGTCTAGTTTAGGCGCCAAGCGCATGCATAATATTATCATAATATTAAGCACATTCAGTTTTGACGTAACAATTGCCTATGTTGTGCAAAAGTATGAAATCGTAACAATTTCCCGTCTTTTAACAAATGACTGAAATCCAAAGTAAATTGATTTTATTTGACACATTGCAAGTAAACTTGAAAACTTTTGAGTTGAGATTTTGTTCAAATTTCAAGCTTTGATTTGTTTTGATTTCTAAATTTAATCGTGATTTAATTCTTAATTACAGCAATTATTTTTTATGTAAATATATCTTGCGTTAATTTATTGTCTCATCAAAAAAATAGAAAGGGAAAAGTCGTGTTAATTATTGAAATCGATCACAAACTTACACAACAGAATGGCGCGAATGGGTTTTGAACCGAGACCATGTTTATCACAATCACGTCGCTACTAATGACTTAACCACCCCGGCTACATTCATACCTCGACGACGCAAATAGGCCTAACCATACTGTTTTACAAGAATAAGGAACTATGACGCAATAAAGAAATCAATCAAACCATTGTCGAATTGCATAAAAATTGATCTAATTTTTACACAACTGCAGTCGTCGGCGACTCATTTTTGGGTCGCGACCGAGGGGATGGAGAAGCACTACTCTAGAGAAAGTATCTTGCTACGTAACCAAAAAAAATTATTTATATATTTTTTTATTTGATCAATGATAACCATAAACTAAAAAAGAACAATAATAAGTTACATGAACAAGAAAGTTCTCGTGTTTTTTAACATTTTTTTGTACTTTATTACGTCACAGTTTCTCATTATATTACGTTTAATGCCATTGGTTTTATTTTGGATTTCATTTTTATCTTTATTCCATTAAGCCTGACGAAGTGAGCAGTAATTTACGAAAGCTTTAGCAATTAATAAAAGCTCTGTCAACTTTGTGCCATTTTTTCGTCCCATCTTCCCATGAGATTTTTGTGTTGCCATATGAATTTGGCATGACGTCACTCTAACGTTTTGTTTTGTTTCGATTCTACTTTCGTCGTACCTGCCTGGGGAGGGGCAGGGGGCGGCTGGTGCGGCTATAAATTCTGCTGTAACTTTCAATGAAATGAAGGAAACAAAACCAAGAAGCGTCAAAATCGACACAGTTTTCCTGCCCCTGGTTTGATTCCCATTGACTTTTCGCAATGATTTGATTTCCTTGTCAAGGGTTTATTGCAGTGCTTCGCCCAACTATTTTACAACACTCTTTCCTTGCCTATGTTGAAGTTTTTTTTCCTCTATGTAGGATACCATGATTTTAATCAATCAATTTTTTCTTTACATTGTAATTCAAACTCAGCTCGTTAAACAAAAACTAATAGAAATATATTCGGAGTCAAAAAAAGTATCAAACTATGCGGAGAACAACTTATAAAAATAAAGTTTTAGTCGTTCCAAGTTTGCAAAACTCTATCCAGAAACTTAATTGATAACATTAAAGGCCAATGAACTGGGCTCTCATATCAGCATTAATGATTAGATTGTAAATCTACAATTTTACTGTTATGTTCTTCTCCTTAATTACTATTCTAAGCTTAATTATTGGTTGTTGTTTTTTTCAAACAAATCAAGGAAATAGATTCCTTTAATTTATTTAGTTTAAATTTTTTATTCATTACTGTTTTCTTTCCCTGGATTTCAGCTTTTTTAAATTATTAAATGTTTATAAAAAAATTCTTAAAATAGAGCTTAAAATACAATCTCAAACTGCTGCTAGATAAAGAAAGTAGACCACAACTGAATATTCTGCAGCATAGAACAGCAAATCCTATGGTTATAAAATAGATATTGAAATTGAATGAAAAAAATTTTT
Source organism: Diplosoma virens (assembly GCA_963680785.1). Lineage (NCBI taxonomy): Eukaryota > Metazoa > Chordata > Ascidiacea > Aplousobranchia > Didemnidae > Diplosoma > Diplosoma virens. The sequence goes on from OY796892.1 coordinate 99,569, forward strand.
TTAAATAGAGCAAAAATATCAATTGTTTATTTTCATCATGCTGCTGGATTCATACAATGGACCGCAAACGGGTTTTGAACAGGATATAGAAGCAAATGCTATTATTATAAAATGAATAGGTTATTTTTCATCAAGCCATTTATTAGACCACAGAAGGATATTCAACGACATATAAAACCAAGTTTTATTATTACAATAAGAAGCTTGAAATTAGATAAAAAAACTAATTTCTTAATAAAAAGCTCAAAATATAGGGTTACAATATTTTCGTCACAAAAAAGGGGAACACGTTTAACTATTATGTTATAAAATACCTCAATATTGTTTTGTGTATTTGAAACTAATAAAATTGAGTAAAAAAAATTAAAAGCAAAAATCATTTTCTTAGGTAATGACGCATATATCTGGAGTTTGTTGGTCCTCTTTCAAAGATTGCTTAATGACTTCAGTTGTCAGAGCGATTATCCCCAATTATCAGAACACAAATTCTTGAAAATGTATTTCATTAAAACAGCCCCAACAGACTGTTTCGCTTGTGAGACTTATTAGGAGACAGAACATTCAAAAAGATAACAGCAAATACATTGAAACATAAATAAAAAATTAAGAATTAAAAATTATAAAATGTCCTATCTAAATGACATTGAAATTTATTAGTGTTTTTTTATAAAGTGATAGGCGTATATTTTAAATAAACTAAGTAGAGATAAATGTAATCACATATTATAAAAAATATAATTTAGACCTCAATCAGTTAACTATAAACAGTTTTTCTTGTAGTTTGTCAGTAAAAGTTATAAATCGAAAAGTATGATATAAGCTAACCCTGCAAATCCTATTAACGTTTTAACTTTCGCTGTTGACCACAATGGCATTTTCGACCAAAAACTTGCTGAAATCTTGCTGGAAAATAAAACCTCGCTCTATTCCTAGTAATATTGCAGCAAGAATATGTTATTTTTCTTGAAAAGCGCTTTTACACAAGACAAGATTTTTGTTGAGCAATATTGACAGCAATCTTACTCAATGATCTTGCGGGGTACTTTACACACAAATAGAATGTTGAGGCAAGAATCTTTCTGCAAGAAACTTAATCGAGTAATTATTCTTGTCACGCACAATTCTACACATCGTATGATTAAAGTAGGAAAATAACAGTAGATTTGATTGAAAACACTCTTGATTGTGACGTAAGAATCTAAAACAACGTTTCTCAAACTGTGTTTCGCGAGCTTACTAAAAGTGTTTCGCTGATAATTAATGAACACGATGGTTTGCAAGTACGTCATAAAAAGTTTGCACAACCGTTACATCTTTTTTTTCATAATTACGTTCTGTTTTGACAGTAACTTAAACAACTCTTGTTTTTTTTGACGTGCAAAATTGAAGTCAAGTTATATTTTTGACGAATGTACAATTGATAATTTTTTTTGACGAAGTCTTCCGTGAAAAAAAAGTTTAAGAAACTCTGATCTAGAATAATATTTTTTAAGTTTGCAATTTGCTGTGTCTGTTATTATTTTGTTATTGTGACTATTTTCCTTTATGCCTTTTTTTTTGATTTGTAGCTTTTTAGTACTGTAAAGAATCATATAATTTGTATTTGACTTTTTGTCGATTCATTTAGTATTGTCAAATTAATAATTATATAAAGAATTCAATAAGCTTTAGCGTTTTATATAATGTAATTTTAAAAGAACAAAATGAGAAAGGGATTTTAACATCACAATAATAATTTTTTATCACTTTTTAATTTATACAAGTCGTCAGTCAAAATAAATTGGCCTTAATTATTTTAATAGGATTTTAAGCATTTGTGTTCTACGTGCATTGTAAATACGTCACAATCACCTGAGCAATGATTTATTGATAAAAGCCAAAATGTTCATAGTATCTTTAGATTATTCTGAAAATATGTGCAAATAATGTGCAAATTAAACGTATTAAAATTGCAAAATATTAATTGATTGCCATAATAAAGAATAGTAATAAAGAAGAATGCTGCAATTACCATAAAAGAATTGATTGCCATAACATTTACAGCTTTGAAGATACAAGTGTTCCAAGCTTGTGCAACATGAAATTGCAAGCCATAGAGCTCACTCTAATTTACGGTTAAAGTAAGATAAAGCGACTTTTACGCGAGTTGACTGTTTTGTTAAAAGTAGTTTTGCTTGCACGATAAGTTTAAAGTGCGAGAAAAACTTGGTATTGCCTCTTTAAGGCGCGTTTACAGCCGTTTACAGTACTTTTTTCTTTCAGTGCGATCTTGGTTTGTTTTATTGACGCTCAAATTCACTCATGTTTTCGAGAAAAAATGAGTGGATTTGAGCGTCAATAAAACAAACCAAGATCGCACTGAAAGAAAAAAGTACTGTAAACGGCTGTAAACGCGCCTTTACTCCGAAAATATTAAAGGGGACGCTACAAGTTTACGTGTTAGAGCTAGAGAACACACTTTATATGCATGATGGATTATGTTACGTCGTTCGCGTAAATTGTTTGCGAAGTAAGTGTTGGGTACGGGTTTCGAGCCAGCGCGCCTTTTGCATTAGCGCTGAATAATCAGCATTACCTTTTAGTGCGTTCTCGCGCGGCTGTGGGCATCAAATGATGCCACTTTGTATTGGCAAGCCTTTCAACTTGAGCTGGCTGTGACTTAACATTTGCAGAAAATCTTTTAGATTATTGGCTGCTTATTTGTCCCTTTGGACGTTGCCTACTTTGGTAGAGAATTTAGTAGTTTGATGCTTTCCTTTGCTCGTCCGCCCAACATCGTTGGTAAGTTTGTAGACAATGTGTCTACGTATTGAAACTAATTCGTGTCATATTGTTTAGAAAACCGTTTCCAACTAGCGCCGTAATTATTGTTTTGTTCTTAATAAAATAAAATCATAAAGTCTGGTGCTGGTCGCGAATGGCGTTTGTGCGGAGCTGGAAGGACGAGGCAGTTTTGCGATTCCGTCACAGATTATATGCCATCAATCACAGATTATATCACAGATTTGAAAAGTTGAGAGATATATTGTTTTGTAAATGAAATAATTTTGATTTTAAACATATCAATAAATAATTTTTTGACTATTCTCAAAATTGAAATCGTTGAAAACCAACTTTTTTTCTCCAGCCATAATTAAAGGAAACAGTCCAGTCCGATATTGTAAAATGGCAGAAGAAATTAGCAAAGTATTAACTGAAAGAATGCTTATACGGAACAAAGCGGTTTTGGAAGCAAAAAGCTGATACACTATTAGCCTATATTAAGTTTACGTAAAATTGATGTAGAGTAATATCAAGTACAAATCATTGCTGAGCTTTGCAAAAATAAAAAATAACATGTTTTTTACGGATTCCGATCTGCGCTTGCGCCTTCGGCTGCTACGTGACTCTGTGTTTGCGTTTCTCGGTCACGGGTAAATCGCCTTTTTCTTGTTGCCGCTACTATGTTGTCCGTCCTTTCAGTAGCTGTCGTTATTAGTAAAAGTGCCTTTTTGTGAGTGTTTGCCCCCTACGTCATTATTTTAGTTATTAATGGGTCAATTTATTGCTTTTGTGTAAGCGTAATAACCGTTTTTATAAGTTTAATTTAATACAATCACATAGTATTATAATATTCGACGGGAAGTTTGGATAAATGGTTAGGTACGCTGTAACAGAGGATCCCATATAATCAAGAATAAGGCTCTTAAGAAAAACGACATAATAACTAACAACAAAGACGTTTGCCAGGAAGAGCAAATTACGTAGAAAAGGTAAGTATTTTGTTGTTTTGATTTACAGTATAAGCCTATTTGTTTTTTTCAAGCATGTATGGTGATGAAAATATTAATGCCTGATAAGGAAAGTATACCGGATTTGTATGCCTTAATGAGACAAATGCAAGAAGAACTGGAGCGATCTAGAACTAGGGAATGATGATGATGGTGATGATGATATTTTATTCACGCTTAGTAACAATATGTAAGTATATGCAATGTACATTAAGCAAAGCATGAAAAGGAAACGCGACACAACGACGAACGTTAAACATGCAGAAAGTATAGAGAGGGGGTAAGAAAGAGAAAAAATAAGAAGCACGGCCGCGTTACCTAATTCAAACTAAATATTATTATTTAAAAAGACAAAAAAGACACAAAAAAACGACAAGCCAAAAAAAAAATGACAAAAAAAAATGTGCAGTGTAGGAACGGTTATGTAAATCATTGGGAGGCACAACCGCCCTATATAGCTAACTATAAATTTAGCTCAACTGAGCATGGTGAGTAAAGAAAACCTCCCGAAAAGAAACCTCACCAGGTCCGGAAACCTTTTCTGGATGCACTGCAAATACAAACATAAAAAGAAAACAAAACATACTTATATATACAGTATATACATTATAAAGAGAGAATAAAGAAGTATAAAGTTTAGAAAAGAATAGAACATGCCAACTGTGTAAATTGATTTGAATAATCAGTTAAAAAAATAAAATAAAATAAGGTTGATTGTCCATTCAACGGATTGAATTTGTTATATCAATTGATTCCAATTTTCTTACGTAGCATACACTCTTTCTTGATAGAGATTGAAAATGTTTTGAAGATTGTAGCCTGATTGAGAATTGATAAGAGAACCAATGTTGATGATTGTTCTTTAGAAAGACATGTGCTTGAATTTCCTGAATTCATTTTTATCTGAAATAAAAATGCTTTCCCGCAGTAAGTAGCTCACTGAAATTATTAAATTTAGATCTTATTGAATATTTAATTATACACTAATTCTAGTTTACAGATGTATAAAAGCAATACCTTCATGCACTGTCAAGTTATGGCGCCGAAAAGACAAAGCGCCATTAAGACGTGGCCATTAAGACGTGGTTATGGCCATTAAGCGCCATTAAGACGTGATGCTATTTATGAGAAGCGAAATAGCTTGGGAAGTAGAACATTTTTTTCTGAAACCAAATTGATTTTCGAAAAAAAAATTATGTCTATTTAAAAAGCTAATTACTCTGCGGTACATTATTTTTTCTAAAATTTTGGAAATATTTGAAAGTAGGCTGATAGGCCTATAGTTATTTATGTCACTAGCATCACCTTTTTTATACAAGGGTATGATCTTGGCAATTTTGAAATCACTAATTATTTTACCAGTAGAAAGAGAAAGGTTGAATATATGTGAAAGTGCCATGATAATATTATCAGGAGAAGATTTCAGTAATTTAAGTGGGATTTCATCAAAACCTGCACTTAGTTTTGGTTTGCTGTTTATAAGTATAGTTTTTACTTCCATAGGGCAAGTAGGCCAAACATACATAGTTTCTTGAATTTTGTTTCCAAGGTATTCAGAATAATTATTTTCACACTTAGGGAGTGTACTAGTATATTTATATGCAATAGATGAAAAATGGTCATTGAATAGGTTAGCTAGTTGCTGTGGATCAGTTATTTTGTTGATATTTGTGTAAAGAGATTTACACTCGGGTATATTTTTCTTCCCCAAAAGGCTATTGAGAGTCCTCCAGGTAGCTTTTATGTCGTTTTTATTAGATTCCAGTTTATTTTTAATGTGTTCTTGTTTTTTTTGTTGAATCTTTCTAAAATAAAGATTGCGAGCTTTTGTAAACTGTCTTTTTGTTTCAGGGGATTTTGTTTGCATGTATTTCTTAAATAATGCTTCTTTGTTGGACAATAATTTTTTGAGCTCATCATCAAACCAGTTATGATTCTTTCTACTGTCTTTGATAACCTGTTTAGGAAAGTATTTGTTAAACAGATTCATATAATCTTTCAAAAGTACCTTGAGGCTTGTATCTGGATCTGTTTCTTTTAATACTGGGTCAATATTGACTTTTTGAAGTTCATTGTTGAAAAGAGTTATTTTGGCACTTGAAAAGAATCTTTGCATCTTAGGTTCAGATTGAGGATCAATGCTGTTTGCATTACTCAGGAATAATGGAAGATGATCCGAAAGGGGATGAGTTATAATTGCTGCACAAATAGATTTGTCCAAACTGACATTGGTCCAGATGTGATCAATCAATGATCCACTATTTGTATTGAACCTAGTTGGTTTTTTAATAAGTGGTATAAAGCAGTTTTCAAAGAGCATATCTGCATAGTTAGCTATGTGTGGATCATCACAATTCAGTAAATTATAATTGAAATCACCGAATAAGAAGCAGGGTTTATTTTTAATTGAATTGAGAATATTAATGAGGTGCTCAAGAAATAATGCATGACTTTTAGAATTTTTAGATGGTGGTCTATATATTACACCACAAATCATTGTTGAGTTATTGGATTCAATTTCAATAAATAATGATTCAAAAATTTTTTCATGCATTATGGTTAAATCTGATCTCATTGTAAAGTTAAGTGAACAATTAACATATAAACCAACACCTCCTCCTCTACTTTGAGACCTTGAATTGGAAACAAATGTATAATTATAGAGGTTAGTATGTGGACCGGTTTAATTTTCTTTAAGCCATGTTTCTGTTATTGCTAAAATACTTGATTGCACATTAATTGATTGCAAAAAGCTTTCCAGTTTTAAGAAATTATGAACATTATTTAGTGATCGCACATTTAGGCTAAGTGCAGTGAAAGAGGTTTTATTATTTTGATTTGATAGAAGTTTGGGTATTTTATCACTAGAAATATATTGTTCATCATTCAAGATTGAATCATAATATATACTAGGAATATCCAAATTATTAATTTCTGGCATTACTTTAGCTTGCATAGAGTTAGCATTGCAATTTATCAAAGAATGATATGTAGGCCTATTTATTTTTTCAGACTGAAAGAGATTAATGAATTCTTCATCAGGGATGTTATTGAATGGAAAGGAAGGATTTATGCAATTTATACATTTCCAGTCATTATATGAACTGTTAAGAGTTTTTGTTGACTTATCAATTTTAACAGTGCATGATTTATGAAATGAATTAAAACAATTTGAACATTGTATTTGTCTATGATTTTTTCTTATTTGTTTCAAACAGAAATGACAATTTAAGCAGTTGTTTGACTTTATCCTTGTTCACTAATGTTAGGGCTTAAAATATGTACAGTGATTAAATTGATTGAATATCTATGAATAGAATTATGGTTTTATTTAGTTAGCATATATAAAGAACAGAATAAGAATATTAAACAGAATTAGCAAGTTATAAGCAGAGCTAGAATTCTATTACATTTGCAACTAAATAAATTAATTAAAAAAATATGATATTTAAATAATAATATGATTTTTAAACTAATCTATAATATACGTATATAAACTAATAAATAACTAAATAAACTTAATAATATATAAATAAATAAATGAATAATAATAAATAAATAAATAAATAACTACTAAATAAATAAATAAACTAATCTATATATAAAATTATGTGACTAATTTATCAATATCATTAAAATCATCAATTATGTACCTTTTATTTTTGTGCATACAATATACATTACCATTAAGTGTCCAAGCAGAACCCAGGCCAAAGGTTTGCTTAGCACTTCTTAGCAGTTGCAGTCGACGTCTTGTTAAAGATTCAGTTATGGATAGTTTTTCATCATCATTTTTCTTTGCCTTAAGTTTTTTCTTCATTGCATATATGGCATTCCGAACAGATCTTCGTACAAACTTGATGATGATTGGTGTATTCGAACTCTTCTTCCTGGAAGGAAGAACATGACATGTGTCAATGTCGTGTGTTGTTATTGCAGGTGAAATCTCAAGTTTAGAATTAAGCTTATGAATAACATAAGACTCAAATTCTGAATAACTTTCCTGAGCTGGAATTTTACATCCATGAAGAATAAGACAATTCCTACGCCTGTACTGCTCATGGTCATCGATGCGTCTGCAGTTTTTCCAAACATCTTCCTCTAGCTTTCTAAGTACATTATCCATGTTCTCGATGGCCTTTCGAATACTTTTCAGTTGTCCTTCTTGATTTACTACTGAGCCTGAAACAGAAGAAGCAGCAGCAGCAGCAGCAGAAGGTTTTTGTGTATATTCCTTCTCATACCTGGTTTGAGCTTCTTTAATAAATTTTAATTCTTGCTGAACAGACTTCAGCATCATCTGTAGGTTATCCGCCATCACAATCACAATATAAGTAAAATTAAAAAATATTAAAATAAAGTTATAAACTAATTGTAGCAAGCCCAAATCAATACAACTACAAACTCATTTTCTGAAACTTATTCAAATAGAATAAAGAAAAGGAAGAGGCCATAATGTCCCTTTTAAAAAAAGTAGCGTTGCTGGAACAGCATCCCGCCAGGTTTTGATCACTTAAGCTTCTTTGATCAAAATGTTCAACCCAAATACGTGGTTACAGATGAGTGTAACGGAACCGGAAGTACTGCTAACGCGAGTAGTTTACCTCACCACGAGACAGCTCAAACAACTACCAGGGGCGGCGGACTTAGAACAGAAAACCTGTCAGCCGAAGAAGATCAGCAGTGTGCTTTAGGTTTAAGTTGTGAGGACGAATACCGTAGCTACCGGCCAGGTGTTGATAATCATGGTGTTCCGTATAGCACGCGTGACAATCATGTCCATAATGCTTTAGGAAGCATGTTACATCAGACTCCTTCGTTTATGTCTTTACCAGTGTCGTACTTGCCGCAACTGCAGTTACAAAAGTTTTCAGGAGACATAGAGCACCATCTCAAATTTGTGCAAGGATTCAAGGCTTTTGTAAAATTGCAGTGCTATGATTATCATAGGGGGCCTTTATATTTACAAATGTATCTTGATGGCGAGCTTTCTAAATTAGTTCAGAATGGTTCCGCCTATCCCGTTAAATCAGTGGTTACTACCAAGCGTGGAACTACTAAATAGTTGTTATGGAAATAGTTTTAGATCAAGGAATAAGATTGGGATGAGCTTGTAAGAGGTCCTCCCATCGAAGCTGCATACTCGTTTGAATTAAATTATATGGCTACTAAAATGAATAGTTGCAAGTGTTTGTGCGAGACGACTGGAAGATTAACTGAGCTCGATTTCCCTGACATGTTGCGAGCTTTATTAAGACGATTACCTATATGCGTGCAAAACAAATTCGCTCAGTTGTCGTTTGACAAAGAAATGATTGGCATGTCTGCTACGTTTTCGAATCCAACTAAACAAGTTTCTAACTCGGCTACGTTTGCGGAAACTGAATGGGCCCAGCAACTGTTTAAGGCGCAAAAACTCGTCGTCGTTGTCGTTTGAAAGGTATCCACTCCAGGTCAGACACAAACAGGACTGGGGCCGAGGGTTTATCCTTTTACTACCCCAGGCTGCTGTACTGCCTGGATCAGATGCTGGCAGTGATGTTATTAAGCCAGCATCGAGTTTCGTCATCCAAAACTGTCAGACCTCGTGCTCCGTGGGTTGCCCGATGTATAGGGGACGCTGTTAGTACATGGTCTGCGGTTTGCTCAGAGGCGCCACACTCGCAATTCGGTGAAGGAGCGAGACCCCATTTGTGCATGGACGAATGGAATTGCCCAACACCAGTCCGCAGGCGGTTGAGCTTAACCCAAGCTGCTCGGGGTAAGCCCATCCCAACAGGCCTGGCACCGGTCTCGGGCACAAAAGCACGGAGCCTGGAAGCATTTTCACAGTACTCCGTTTTCCATTTGTAAATTGTAAATTGTCCGCAAAAACTTGATAGTATGAAAAAAACTACAAAATATAAAAAATTTGTTGATAACAGGTTCGTGTCGAAAACCTTTGCTTTGTCTCAAAGACCAGTTGTGAAAGATGAGGCATCACATTTTAAATCATGTTCGCCACGTCTGGTGTTGTCCTGAATTTGCTTATCAGTCCGTTTCGGCGCGAAGATCTTTTGTTTCAGAGAAACTTTTGTGCTTTAACGCTTAAGACCAGCACATAAAGCTGTGAACCGGAAATTAAAGAAAAGATGCCAGGAATGCAACAAGTCGCATAACATGCTTTTTCATGAGAACACTCCTACCGTAAACGAAGAGTCTGATCAAAGGCCCTTAGTTGTTTTAACGAACAGACAAACGTTATAGTAGAAAATATGATAAAACTTTGCTTAGTATAGTTCCGGTGAGTGTCTAATCAGACAATGTGTAAACTGTTTTATCGTAAGCAATTCCTCATGCAGAAACCTTTTTGTCTGCAGACGCAAGTGGTTCTTGTATTGCTGCCACTCTTTAGCAATTTGATCCCAATAGAAAATTACGTATGCCGATTGCCTTTTTCTCCAGAAAGTTAAGTAAAGCACAACTTAAGTACGCAATTTTTGACAAAGAAGTTTTGGCTATTTACGAAAGTGTTAAAATTTTTATTATGTATGCTCGATGGATGTGTTGTGATATTGTGCAATCGATGACGTAGTGTTTTCCTAAACGCTTAATCTTAATCAGCGCCTTCTGCTCGAACAATTATTGGACACGCGCATCTCCAAGCATAATTGTTACAAGTTAAATTTGCGCATCTATTTCGGTTCATCAGTCAGTTCAAAGTCATCAAGCTACTACAGTAAACGAACTACAAAGCATTCTATTTCAATGCGGTTGTTTTTTGGCTGAGTAATTTTTGTGAATTTTAATTATTGTTATTTAATAAACCTGTGTATTCGTGCAAAGATACAACAGGATGTCATTTCACCATACTTTGTGACAATCAAGCTGTAGTTCAACATTTGACAAATAAAAACCGTGAAAATTTTTCAGCACGTATTTTACGCCAATTGCAATACATTTCTCAATTTAGTACTGATTGTCAATTCGTAGAAAGCAATTATCAATAAAATGTTGTTGCTGACGCGCTCACTCGCGCAAACGTCGCGTTTATTTTCGATCTACCAGATGCATTAGATTTCAAAGCAATTGCCGAAGCGCAGAAATCTGGCACTGATATTCAATCTTTGTGCAATAGAATTATTTCTCTTCAAATTGAAAGTTTGCCCGTTCGAAATTCATCAAATTTTATATTATATGATATCTCTCAATATACGCCTCGTATCTTGCTTCCAAAAGCCTTTTGACGTAAAGTATTTAACATAATTCATTCCATAAATCATGCCGGTATTAAATCTTTACGACACCTAATCAAACAACGTTACCATTGGCCGTCTATGAACAAAGATATTAAAGACTGGATAATGCAATGTTCTAATTGCCAATTAGTTAAAAGAAAACGTCATACGAAAGCACCTTTTGTAAGTTATCCGATTGCCACAGAAGCTTTGAGTGAAATAAATGTTGATTTAATGGGGCCACTTCCTGGAAGTTGTGGTTATCAATATACAGGGTGTCCATAAATTATCGTTACAATTTTCAAAGTTTTTCAAAATTTTATTTTTCATATATTGTCATTTGATTTGTTTTACAGTGAAGGAATATGCTTCAAGTTTTTCTTTTTTAATAGGTACTGGTGGAAATAATTAGGTTTAAAATTACAATTTATTTAGTGATTACATGATGTTTTGTAATTTTTCAATAAAAATGATTTACATTGTTGATTAATTAATTCTATTTATATAGACGGTGTTTTTGCTATGTAAAATTTGCGTAGCAATCTCCTGTATCATACAAAAAGGTAAAAGAAAAATTTCTAATGCCATGGTATGAAACAATTTTTTTAACTGTTAGGAGCAACAAGATATTTTTTCGCATCGAAATTCTAGATTATGAACTATATATTAATAACTTCTTGGGAATTGACACGAATTGTTCAACTTTGCAAAATTTTGAAATTGATGCAATGTGTGGCTTATATTGTCGATGTTAAATATGCCCTAAATCAGTGCTTTGTAACCTTTTTCAAAGTTACCCGAGTTTTGAAAAATAATTAATTGTAAAAATTTCAAGACCCAAACGTATGCCAAATATATTAAAAAAACATTAAGTCAAATTTTAAAAATAACTTTATATCACACTAATGAGAAACCTGTGCTTGTTTGAAATTGTAGGGATTACATTACAGCCACAAACAGTTTCAAATTCCATTGATTTCTATGGTTGTTTTCAATACGCAGATTGCATTAAACCCAGTTTCAAACAGTTAGTGAGAATTTTAGAATGAAAAGAGGGAGCTAATGCAAGAAATAATAATAATATGGGGCCTTAATTTTTCCCATGCAAATATAATCATGATTTGTTGCTTTAGAAGTCATTTCCATGTACTACTCTTCTCCAACATAAAGGGTTAGTTGAAGAAGATCTGTGGCTGCAAATGAATCATTTATTGTTACCTTCATTTGTAGGTGGCACAACTGTTGCAAGTGTGTACTATACCACCCTGGCCTTCGGAAAGGATAAAGATAAGACAAATCAAAACACTTATCAAAAATTAACCTTTTATATTACCAATAAATGAATATTAAAGAAATTAAAAAAGCAGTTTCTAAGAAAACTTCAACTGTTTCAAAACCTAAAATTTTTATTTTAAACAAAACTGAAAATACAAAATTCAATAGCAAAGTTCAACAGCATTGTTCGGTACTATTCATCACGAATTTAGCATAAAGTTTAAAAATGTTCTTTCCGGAAACCGAAATTACAATTGATTTTGCAATTCGAAGCAACTATAAAATGAAACAACAAAATTTACCATCAGGCCAAATATCACTTTGACTGTGAATTAAAGCAAACCAGTTAAGATAATAATGGAAGGTTAAGGGCGGTTCAAACTGGGCTCGAATCCCCCTAAAGTCGAGTTGTATAATAAATAATTCTCCGACAACAGCTTCACTATAATAATCTGCAAAATTATGGGGAAGCAGTTCCAGATGTTTAATTATGATTTTTTTTATACCAACTTCTTTGTCACAAGCAAATTGTTTCTTCAGGAAACAAACTGCTGCCTTCTCATATCGGGTCACAAAGATTTTCATGGAATGAGTTTTTGTAGAAAGCTGCAACTTTACAACGTGGCCAATTACTGTAAAACTTGCACGAATAAAATTCAGATTGTCCAGAGAGTCAAATATATTGGCAAGATAAGCAACTTCTGCCATCAAATCTTCATAACTAAACTTTTTAGCTAATATCAGTCTCTTTTATTTGAGCTCCGCCATAAAAATATCATAAAATTGAAAGATTTGTTAGCAGTGGAAAGCAGAACAAAAAAAAATGCAAAAAAATGATAAACATTATGGCATGAGGTCAAAATGAAAGGCAAATTTTTGAAAATGAGGGTGGAGCACCTTCTCTAATATCGCTAGATTTTGTTACATAAGAAGATAACAATTTTTTTTGCCGATCACGAACATGCTTCAGAACGCAACCTTACAACAAACATCACAATTATGACGTAGCAGCAATACGTTACGATCAACTTCTATGTCAGCGCACCAAGACAAAAGTAACACGGAATTATTAACATTATTTAATCAGAATACACAATTATATCTAATTAAATATTTCATACAGTTCTTGCAATTATTCTTTTTTGCTACAAGGGCTTCTCTGTGAAAAAAATAAAGAAATAATTCAGTATTTGGTGCTTTATCTTTGATTCATTTTACTTCCTGAGATGGGAAGCCGGTCATACGTTGCTGGAATATGAATCCAAATTTCAGCACATTTATTCCAAGGAATGGAGCATAGTTAAGCGTTAAAAAATGACTTTACTTTTATTTACTTTTCGTATGCGATTTCAACGCCTTTTACAATAACAAGTCTTATTCGCCAATGCATTGTCGATGTAAATCACTGACCGCCTTCATTGTTTTATGAAACTTCCATACGCTATTTTTCTACTTGAAATTGTAGAGTCGATTAGCGGTACAAAACTTATAAGATAGAGATCTCTTTTGGCTAATGAATGAGATTAATGAAAGCGATTTATGAAAATCATTCATTAACGCCCTTTTACTTTCACTTCTGATTGGTTGTCTCTCTTGACTAATCGGACGTGCTCTCGTTTTCTTTCCTTTTCTTTTCTATTTCCTGATTGGCTGCCTTTTTTAACCAATCAGACTCATTCTCTTTGCCTATGTAACCACGATCGGATTGCTCTCAGTTATTTGACAATTCCTCCCGATGAGTGTCAGATGAAAAGTTTTCGAGGATTGAACACGCTTTTAAAAGCTAACTTAAAATTGTATTGTTTTTATCAATTTTTAAAAAACAAACAACCCAAATTATTTTTCAGGCGACCCAACTTAAGGTCACGTTTTATACGTTAAAATCATTGACTTTAAGGACCTAAACATGTTACATCAAACTCAAGTATTAATAAACAAGATTGTTACTTGGAAACAATTGAAATCTTTCAGGATAAATTAAAGTAACTTGTGTATAAATAGCAGAAGTAACTCTTCTTTTTTAAATAACGCGCAAAGCAAAATTAAGCCTAAATATTTTTCATGTATAAATTGAAAACTTGGTGTTAACACTTGTAAAAACATAAAAGATTTTAAATATTATTTTAACAGATTAAAAAGCAGAAAGTTACAAAATTTAGTTTTAAGTTATTCTGAATTGAAGTAAATAGTTTTTGGTTGTGAATTTTTAACTAAAGTAGTTTTCAAACGCCATTACTTTCAATAAAAACAGGTATGTTGTGTTATATTCGTAAAATATTGCAATTCGTTATATATTGCATGTTCATGTCTCAAATGTGTGCTTATAATTTTAACGAAATCAGTTTGTGTATCTTATTTTTCTCATAAGTTAAACTCGGTGCATGAATGTGTTTTTATGAAACAAGTTTTCTAGGCCTATGAATAGCCCACGGTATCATAGCTTTGCCATTACAAAGATCAGAAAGTGACAACCTGGGGTGCTTGTATCTTCTAAGAAAACTAGATAAGGTAGAAGACGGTGCAAAATTTAAGTAACGTTTTAATTGTTTATTGCAATATTTTGGTTCCAAAAACTTCCAAGCGCCTATTTTTTGTCGATTTTTTATGGATGCAAAAACATTCAACAAGTTTTTGAAAAGCTCAAAGTATAAAAGAGGTTTCGATCTTTAAAAAATGAAATGTTGTTAGCACAATCGTTTACTGGAACACTTGATTTGTGATTATCTTATATCTTAAACTTTTTATTAGTTTTGTTGAGGTTTTATTTAACTTTATTTCACATATCTAACATGCTAAGAATTGAAGGCTGCTCATAAGCAACAATTATAGAGCCCTAATAAGCTGCTTATTTTTGGTAAAAAATAAAAACTTTTGTTTTTGGCAGTTTAATTTGGTCTTGATACGCAAGCTAAATAATAAGCGTTGTTACTACCTAGTGTAAGTCCTTTACCAAATGTCGATGCAAATCAAATCAGTGATCCAGATGGTAGGTGCTTTCTCGCAGCCTGGGCCGTGAGTAAGTCTGTTTATTAGTGTTAAAAATGACAGACCAAAACCAAACCTACCAAAATGGAAGGACATCCACCCATTCCGATGTTCAGTGTGGGTCTGCTAGTCGGCAAACGTCCTTTTCAGGACGGGGCAATGCCAGGATGAAACTGCCCTTTTCAGATCACATTGCCAACAAGTTCCGAGGACCCACTATTCTTCAGCTGAACATCAAAGACCTCACTGCATGCAAGATGAACGTTCTTTATCACCTCTCTATGCAGTCTGAGACACTCGTCATCCTACTGCAGGAGACCTACTGCACTGATGCAGAGAAGTTGGTACTACCAAACTACCAACTAGCTGGGTCTTCTTTAAGCAGGAAGCATGGCCTTGCCACGTTTGTCCACGAGCGACTGAGATACACGCTTTTGGACCAATCTCCACTGACATCGGAGATTGAGTGGTTGTGTGTGGACGTTGATGGCTATAAAATAGTCAATGTCTACAAACCACCGCCAACGCGATTGCGAACCCTGGATCTCCCAGTGTTTCCTCATCCCTGTCTTTACGCTGGTGACTTTAACTGTCGTCATGCTGACTGGGGTTACGATGATAACAGTCTGGACGTTGAGTGCTTGGCTGGATGGGAAAGTATTAATTGTCTTGCCCTCCTATATAATGCCAAGGACGCTGCCAGTTTTTATTCCGGCCGCTGGAACACTGGCACCAATCCAGATCTAGCTTTTGCTAACAGTCGCTTACCGGATAGACGTGTTCTTGAGAAGTTCCCCAGGTCACAACATCGACCTTCGCTTATTACACCACCAAGGTGTGCTATGGCAGTGCCAAGCATGCCTGTTAAGCGATGGAACTTCCGCAAGGCCAAATGGAGTCACTACATTGCTTTGACGAATAAATTCGCAAAGACTTTGTTGCCGCCTGATTCACTTGATGTGGATGCGGCTTATTAGGACTTCTGTAACATCACCAAGAAAGCACCCAAAAAGACTATCCCATGCGGATATCGAAATAACCATATTCCGTGTTGGGATGCAGAGTGTGAATCCCTCTATAAAACCTTTCTGCAGTCGTCTCAGGGAGACGACTCAAGTTTGGCTGCTACAGCTCTGCTTGCCAAGCTTGACAGAAAGCGGATGGATCGATGGTCCGAAGCAGTTCGGAGCATTGACTTCTCACACTCTAGTCGGAAAGCGTGGAGTATCTTGAACAACCTTACTGGTAAATCACGACGCTCTCCTCGTCACTATCCCGTTTCAGCCGATGCTATTGCATCTTAGTTGGTTAGAAATGGGAAATACGACGACGACTACGACAGCTATTCTTTCGGAACCCTGTCGTAAGCTTTCTCTTGGTCTACGAATATACAATGTAGCTCTCCTTAATATTTCCTGTACTTTTCCATTAACATTCTTAAGACAAACATGGCATCGGTAGTTCCCTTTCCTGGCATAAATCCATATTGCTGTTTACTGATCTCTACTCTATCCCTTAGCCTGGCTTCAATTATTTTTTCCCATATCTTCATTGTGTGGCTCATCAGCTTTATACTCTGTAACCCTCTGTAACTTGAACAGCACTGTGCGTCTACTTTGTTCTTATAGATTGAGATAAGCACACTCCTTCTCCATTCTTCTGGCATCCGTTCACCCACTAATAATTTGTTGAACAGTCTGGTCAAAAACTCTATCCCCATCTGTCCCATGCACTTTCAAAACTTCTACTGGCGTTCATCAGTTTCTCAAAGTACTCCTTAAAGTACTCAAACTACTTTTTGGAACTGCTTCCGAATTACCATAACATTACCGTATTCATCCTTCATAACCCTCACGTGTTGTAAATTTTTTTCCCGCTTTGTCTCTATGCCTAGCCAATCTGTACAATTCCTTCTCACCTTCTTTTCTTTTTAATCTATCATACAGATCGTTATACCACGCCCTTTCACCATTTTTTATTCGGTTTTCTGGCATAGTAAACCACATAAAAATATTGGCCCAAAAGTTCTTTCGTGTGGCCCATCAGCCCCCAAGCTTAAAGACTTATGGGTCAAATATTTTGTTAGTTTTCAAACGTGATATTTTGTCAATGCTTTATCGAATTAAATGTTATATCTATGTTTGACGGAGTTAAACGGTGCAGTTTTAATACCGGGTTTCCAAGTAATTTTTGTTTTCAACTAAAGACTAGAACCGAAAAAACTAAATTTTGGCTCAATCATTGCTTTATCTCTTAAAATTTTCCTGACTGTGCATATTTCTTAAAGATTTTATATTTTTTAACAAGCTCTTATTGAAGTTCAAAAACCTGAAGAGTTCTCTGCAAGACGTAACCTACTTTTAAATTTGTACTGGAGCGTTAAAATTTTTTTCATAGTTGCAACGGTTATCTTACTTTTTTCTGTTGTCCACTGACTCTGCATCAGTGAAATTACCCGTTTAACACTTGCTTTGCGAGATACTGCAGCAAAGAAAAACTGTTAAATCCTTAGCAATTCTGATTGGCTTAAGCTACAGGTTTTTTGATTGCTTAAAAGATTTTCAACACTTTTTGTATTTTGGAAATAGAGTAAATTCTTCATCACTTAAACAATATTTAAAGAAGTTTTTAAACAGCAAACTTGGTCAAAACATTTTGCATCGTCCGCAACTAACCTATACCTATCCTAGTGCTGCGCAACCTTTTTTCACTCGTGGCAGACTTTAAAAACTTTCAAACGTCTGTATTACACCTAAATCAAATTTGTAAAAAATCTATTCAATTCAAACATAAAATACACTTTGCTGCGTTTGTTTTTTATTACGATTGCTGTACGCTTGGCTAGTAATTACGTAGTATTTTAAAAATAATTTTTAATCCTTTTTTTCTTATTAAGGAAGTTTGGCCGCTGCTACCTATTGCTTGTCCTATTCTTTGCTTTTTCCAACCTTCCAGACAGCAAGTCAAACACAAGCTTTTTCAATGTTAATTCGGTAATTTACTTGTTCTGTCTGCTCGTATTTAATCGATGTTACAAGAATAAAACGCTAAACTAAGCACTTTAGGCTGGATTAAAACACAGGAAAATAGACGTTGCAAAGAAAAAAACGCGGTAAATGTAATTGTAACGGTAAACGGCGCTGAAGTTGCCGATTACCGCAAAGTGAAGTGTCGATCAACGCGGTTCCGGCTTCGACAAATTAAAAGGAAATAATAACCAAGGAAAATAATTTAATTGAAAACAAGTAATAGCTGAAACGTTGAAACGTGGAAATGAAAGCGAAAACGAAAGCGGAAACGGTAATCTGTAAATAAATAAAAACGAACTAAAAATTAAACACAAAAAGAAAACGCATAGGTGTCTTACCGAGCAGTTCACTTCGGTGCTGACTCACGGGGAAAACGGGAAATATCTTAAACTACACGCTAAGTCTACTCAGACTTCAACCAGCTGCCCACAAACACTGCAGCTGGTCGCCTCACAAATTGAGAAGTGTGAACAAACGCAAAAAAGCCAGCTCTAAAATCAACACGCTGCAGACACAACTATGCTTCAAGGTGAGATTAATTAAAAACAAAGCGTAAAACAAAAAAGGCGCTGGCAGCGAGTGCTCGCGCAAATTATGATTAGAAACTCAAGAAAAATAAAATAAAACACGTGCGTTGGTAATTTTCTACAGTAATTATTGAAGAACAAAACACAAACAAAAATCCGATTTTGGGCCTCGCAGTCGGCACACTCGTATATTGTTTATATCGTATATCAATGCAAAGCAAAGAAGTTTCAAAATAGCAACGCGAATTAAAATAGATATAGAAAAGCAAAGATGTTTTAGGAAAACTTTGATTTCTCTGCAACATCACAAATACATCGTTTTCATTTTTATTTATCCTCCTGACGTACAGGAAAATTTCGGAGACGCTAAATTAAAACAACCTTCGAGCGATTGCTTAACCTGCTTCTGGAGATTCTTTAATTGTCTTCACCTTCCAGTCTCTTCACCAATGTTCCGCTTGCTGAAACCATAGAAATCTGCCCTGACGCTCTTTACAATGATGACTCAATGGTGCCATCTTTTCCACGCAACATCTTTGTCGAATTAATGCAGCTAGCCACCTTTTCTGTGGAATTCAGCTTCAATAACAACATGCATCGACAAATCGACGGCGTCACTATGGGTTCACCGCTTGGTCCAGCATTAGCAAACATTTTTGTTGACTACCAAGAAGCGAAACTTTTCAACATCGCCAAAAGGCCGTTAGTGTACTTCCGGTATGTTAATGACACTTTTGCCGTATTCAACATGAAGAAAACTGCAACACTTTTCTCATCCACCTCAACTCCCTTCATCCCTCACTTTGCTTCACCTACGAAAAGGAATCTAATCACTCTCTCCCCTTCCTGGACGTGTTGGTAGAAAGGCATGATTCGGAATTTCTAACTTCAGTATACAGGAAACCCACCTTCACCGGCCAGTATCTATGTTGGAACTCTTTTAGCCCACAGAAACGGAAAATCACTCTAATTGGTACTCTTGTTCACAGAGCTTTTATGATCTGTTCTAAAAGCAAACTGGACCCACAGCTTGGAAAAATTCGTTCAATTCTATTCGAAAATGGCTACCCGGAACATGCAATTAATTCGGCTTTCAAACGAAAACTTTAACAACTAAATTGTAACCCGGTTCACATAGTAAAAAAGTGCCCTGTCTACCTACAGATCCCATGGATTGGAAATGTCTCGATGAAGTTTGAAAAGCAGATTACGTCTGTTGTAAAACGCTGCTTTTTCTCCGTCGAACCACGTGTTATTTTTAACACCCGACAGCTCTTACCAGCAACTAAGAAAGACGTGTTACCTTCCATCATCACAGCAATGTTATTTACCAGTTTTTGTGCCACTGCGATAGTCGGTACGTTGGTTGGACGTCTCAACGCCTAGAAGAGCGAATTAAACAACACGTTCCTAGATCCATCGCCAATCCTCCTGCCTCACACAACCGCGAAAGTCCTTTCCCGCTCTTGCAAAACCAACATACGCCGACAACAATTTCACGAATCCACCATTGGTCAACATCTTGACAACGCCCAATGCGCTCTTCACTACAGCAACGAAAAATTTTCTATTCTCGCTTAAGGTCGCTCTTCTTTTCACATTTCTGCTCTTGAAGCGACTTTCATTAAATCTCTTAATCCCCTTCTGTGCAAACAAAAAGAATTTGTCTACTCTCTGAAAATTTTCAAATTGTTACTCAAAGAGCTTTTTAATGAGCGCCATCTGTTCAAAAGAAACTCCAAAACTAAAGATAACATACACAGTACAATTGTAAATTTTGTAATAACAACACGACAAGGCCCTGTTTCGACCTAATTAGGTCTCATCAGGTGTGTATAATTACGTACATATTACAAGATAAAGAACTTGATACTAGTACAATAATATACTGTAAAAATTATAAATGCATGCAGTCTTTAAAAACTTCCTAGCGTACTATTCGGAAAAGAATTTCTGCTTCATAAATTCCAAAAGTTTCTTCTGGTCCCGCGAGAATTTATAAACTGTTTACGAGCGTCTTTTCCACAGCTCGAAGTTTTTAAAGACTGCATGCATTTATAATTTTTACAGTATATTATTGTACTAGTATCAAGTTCTTTATCTTGTAATATGTACGTAATTATACACACCTGATGAGACCTAATTAGGTCGAAACAGGGCCTTGTCGTGTTGTTATTACAAAATTTACAATTGTACTGTGTATGTTATCTTTAGTTTTGGAGTTTCTTTTGAACAGATGGCGCTCATTAAAAAGCTCTTTGAGTAACAATTTGATCGTGAATGCGGCAGCGCTAATCACTTAACTTATAAGGTACCATCTTGTACACGAATACGATAGATTCAACTTAGTTTCGCAAACTTGTTTTTTCATCTCTGAAAATTTTTTAATCTTTTCTCTCATTGGCTAGCTTCTTTCAGTCAAATGAGAACTCTGCTTTCCTCTTTATAATCAAGTTCAGTTTCAATTCTGCTTTATTCTGACGATTTCCCCTGAAGAGTGTCAGATGAAAAGCTTTGGGAAGAAAAGTTTTTGATTTTCTTTAGCTTTTTACTTAGAGATTTGACAAAAATTAGAACTGGTTGCTAAGACTGTCGAGAGGAGGATTGCGCTGTAAAAAGTTTTTCCCCAAGATGACAACTAAATAGGATAACAAGTAGAGGGCCGATTAATAGATAACAAGTAGAGGACCGATTGCGTGAGCCATTAAACGGCTCTCTTAACAATTTAGCCATGTTGCCAACAAATTAATACACAAAATAATCATTAATACATATTGACACTCTGGATAGATTTGCTTCAAAGCAGGTCTAACAGCTGCAAAAAATATATTTCAAAAAAGGATTTTTGTTTAAAAAACATATATTTACATTTCAGTTTCTTGCCGCACATTAACACCATATTGCAAAGCACTGATTTATCCGTTATTTTACACAAGGCAAAACAGAATTCCAACACAATATTTTGTTATGAAAATCTATTTAAAATTATACAAATTCTTACTGTTTTGTGCTTATTTTAAAATATATTTTTTAAAATCCGGAAAATTTTACCACTTTTTAACATTTCTCCATGACGAAGATTTTGGATAACACAAAAATTTTGAACATGTTAGGAAAATCTTAACGTATGGCAAACATACGAAGTTACAAACAATTTTCAGCCCTTGCAATCAATTAATCATCCTTTAATCCGAATAAGGATCCCCTAAGATTTTAGAAACGTGGCGGTAAAAGCAAATTATTTTTATCGTGGTTTTCGCAGAGGCGCTGGATTTTTTTGACGGAGGTAAAATTTAGAAAATGAGAATTTTTTTGTTAAAAAGACTTTCTTAGCAAAAGCAAATTTTGGCAACCTTGATTTTTTAAAAACACATTTTTTGCAATCGTTGCCGCTTTGGAGCAAAAATCTAGTGATTATTAAAAAAAGTCATCGCCATTCGGCATTCACAAATCTGGATTTTCGTCCAAAATTTATAGCGTGGACAATAACCAGAATGAATTCACCTTAACTCGATCTGATATTTTTATAGATTTTCTAAAATTTAAGGGGCAAATCTAACCCAATGCTTCTGTATTTGCTCACCTGTACTATCTTTTTCAAAAAGATGGTTTTTTCCCCTAGTTGTCGATTCGATTTTGTACACGCTTCTTTTTTCTTCGTTGGGGAATGGGGATATGGGACGCAATTTTCAATTTTGTACCCATGGAATCGTGATCTACATATTTTCAACCGATCAAAAATTCAAATTTTTTTCTCTGCTTATAAAAATTCTATCAATCAGTTCTTGGAGCGATCAAGGAGCACTCTATGTTAGTTGTCATGGCAAAGCCTTTTTTTTTAGCAACTTTTTAAGATGATAAACAAACCAATCTGTTTCTTATACTGCGTTTGCAAATGTACTAAAAAAATAAATATGATTGAACTGTAAAGAGCTGAACGAGAATTTTTTGAGCAGAGAAAAATATTCGAATTTTTGATACATTGAAAATATGTAGATTACAATTCCTTGGGTACAAAATTAAAACTTGCGGACGGGAACTGGATCGTCCACTAAATGGCCGGATATGTTTCCATCAGCCAGGTCACCAGATTCTTGTTGACATCTGAGAGCACGAGCTCCATTTGGATTGTGATGGGGAAATATATCATTGCGAGCTCAGCTGTCTGTTCTTTTGCGCCACACTTACAGGCTGCCGTAGAAGCCATACCCCATTTGTGCGTTTCTGAGCGGAATAGACCAACGCCAGTTCGGAGACGATTAAACCTGATCCGTGCAGGTTTGGGAAAGCTAAATCCTGGTGGCGTTGGGGCAACATTTTTAATAAACCTATGGAATGTAGAGGCGTTTCTGTAACGAATGTATTAATAAAAAAGATGAAAGAACGACGACACAATTGCAAAGCTACTAAAACGTAACAACAAACTATCAGCCAAAACCAGCACTATAAACAACTCTTCCTCACTCAACACAATGCCGCGAAATTGTGTTAAGTTTATCGATTCGTAAAAAGTTGTCATTACGTCACAAAGGAGAATGGTCTCGCAAACATGAAAAGCATTTACAAACAAACTTTTAACCTTAAATTAAAGTTTTCTTGATTATATTCCGACCAACGTGCTACACTGGTGCCTGACTGGGCGGGGCGGTGTGCACGCTAAAATAGTAGTTTTGAAAATCGTTCATTCTTTATTTATCAAGCTCTCTTCGATTCGAATTTCTGTATACTCGATTCAACTACTTTTTTTTGTGTTTTTAATTATTGCCTGACTTTACTATAACTTTTAGAGTTAATAAATTTGTTTTGAATTTTTATGTATTTTAATAGGAATAACAATTTTTCACAATTAGTGTTCACTATCGGTTTCAACATACGTTACAAAAGGTTATTCATGAGAAGTTAATTAATTGAATTATTTCAAAAGCGTCAACGATTTTGTTGTTTAAATTCAAACCCTTTTTTGCGTAGCACTTAATAAACCTGCTACATCTGCGCTCTCCTTTGGGACCATTGTTCCTCTTCAGCGGTGATTTTTAACCGGTGTGCCGCGAAACTTTTAAAAAAGTATAAAATTATAAGCTGTTTAAAAATTTAAAACTTTTTATTTTTTTATAGTCTTTTCTTTAGATTTTTTAGATTCGGAAATTTTTTCTTTAGACCGCCAGGTGTGCCGCGAAGAAGTTATAGATTGTTAATTGTTGGGAGTCTTCTAACGTTCCGTTAAAGAGTCGTCGCTTTGCCGTAGATTTTAACAATGTTTAACGTCACTGCCATAGTTTTTTGGTTGAATAAAATGCACTTCAGTTTGCAATAGTTTGCTATGATTTGCAACGTTTTATATTTAAGTTAAAACCACGGCGTAATTCAAATAAAAAAACACAACATTTAGAAGGCGAACAGAAATTTAAACTAAAGTTATCCAAATCTAAGTTATGCTAATTACGTTATCAAAACAAATAAAATATTTGCTTACCAATAGATTTTTGAACTGGCAATATAGTGAGTATATTTACGTAATCCAAACGGTCATAAAGACCAAACAAATCAGCGCTATTGATTTTATAATAATCTTTCAGTGATGTCAAAATAAAATTAAAATAATAATAAATATTGTAAAGAAACAAATACAAACAAGGAATACAATAAACATAAATACAAGAAAAATCTAACATCAATGCGCCGTAAATCAGAAAAGCTTGAGAACCACTGCTCTAGAAGAACATCGCGCTGTTAGGCAACCAAAACTATTTCGCAAAACTTTTTAACATTTCTAAAAATTAAATCAAGAATGACTATGTACTTAAAAATAACGATTGGCTTTGTATTTCCGGCAGCGGTTATTGACAATTAACTGGTAGAGTGGTCTTTAATTCACTTTTTATTCATTTTACTTTTTTTTATTCTCGATCACTATTTAATAGTTCATACAAAAAATTATAAATGTTGAAAATGATCAAGAAAAGGAAAAAGCAGCACAACGTCAAACGTTAAAACATGCATAAGCTATTTAGAAAGCGCAAGTAATAAGCGCTAGAAAGCATGGGCGCAACACCTTGATTAGATAAAATATAAGAAATGAGAAAAACGTGTCGGTCTTTAAACGGCGTTTACTTTTTAACCTTTTGACATGTGACTCTTATTTAACCTAAATCTTTATCAATCTCATTTTATCTATTCTCAACTCTTCAATCCAACTCTTGACTTTTTTGGTGTAACCTTTGACGAAATCCTCTCTTTCAATTGTATCACTGAAACTATTGTAGCCACATGCATGGTTTTTCACAGAAAAAATTTAACGTAAAATTAGCCTAGACATTTGGGGTCACACAAATTTTTTTTTTGAAACGGGGTCGCAGAATAAAAAATTTTGAAAAGCCCTGGTATACACCGAGTTGAAGTATTGAGAAAAAGTTTTCAATTATGTCTTGCTTTTCTGTTTTAAATAGGATAATATTGTAAAAGCTTGCACTGAGCATTCGTGAAATTTTGTAAAAATAGAAGTGATTACGCATACTAAAGATAAACTTTAGAACAGTGGTTCTCAACGTGGGGTGTGCATCCCACCGGTGGGGCCTGGAAAAATTTTGGTGGGGCATGGGTATTTTTAAGACACTATGAATCAATTTTGGTGGAAAAACACAAGGACGCTTTGAGCAAAAGCCTTGGTTGAAGTTTTTGTAAAAAAAAATCAGATGCAGTTTCAAATTGATGACCTTTTTTTAAGTCTTCACTAGTCTTTTGAGGTAAAAATGAAGAAATCAGATGCAGTTTTAAAGTGATGATCCTTTTTTTAAGTCTTCACTAGCCTTTTGGGGTAAAAATGAAGAAATTAGAGGCAGTTTGAAAATGATAACGTTTTTTTTTTAGTTTTCACTAGTCTTTAGGCCAAACCTGTATTGCCACCTCAAAAAATTTGAGCTCTTACACCTTTGTATCACCAAATGGGGAACATCGAAGCTTTTGAAATGATGTGGTGGGGCATGGCCAAAAAGTTGAGAAACACTGCTTTAAAATGTTGTTACTTTAGATTTACAAAACAATTGTGTTTTAGAGTGAAACAAGCACAGTTTTTAACTATTGCTTGCTTACAAATAATTTTATTTAATTTTATTTGCAATAACTTAAAATACAAATCTACCAATAAAAATTTTTTGTAAGTATATTGAAGTCATCATATTACACTTACACCAAATAATAAAAACGACAACAAAGTTTGCAAATGCTGCAAAAAACTGTTTTGTCACGAGAGGTCGTTCTTAATTTATTGAAAAACAAAAATATCATTGAATTATTACATTGTTCTGGTAATTATGACGCATCATCGTCATAATAATTCAATGATTTTCAATGGTTTTAAATGATTTTCAATGTGGGTGAAATAAATTAATTTTTACTCTTCTTGAAATAAAAATTAGCAAGTTTTTTGTTTGAGCAACAACAGCATCCAAATCGGTCGAAACGTGCATGGGGATGACGCACTCGATAGTTTCTATTAATAATTTTGCTTCTTCTGCACTTACATAAAGCTCGTTTTGAATGTTAGCACTAATAAAATTGTCCATGTTGTTTTTTGGTTCAATTGTATCTGTGAATAACTGATTAAATATTGATGCATTCAGTGATATTTTTGGTTTAAAGATTTCAAGTAATTCAGTGTCATCAATACTATGAAATGGAAATGTGAAGTGAGCACAAGGTTGACATAAATAATTGTTGTACAATAATTCTACTGGACCTGCAGATTTTATACAAGTTTTGTGATAATTATCTTTACAATGACTACAAAATAAATAGCCTTGTCTTTTGTAAATGTTTTTAGAGCAAACTTTACAGTTAAGTTTAAATTGTTTAGGCATGTGAAGACACAAAGAGAGAAAAAAAAATACACACAAACACAAAAATTAATAGAAAAAAAAAAAAATTAAATTTAAAAAGGAAAAATGCAAATAGATGTAACAAAAAATTTGTAAAAAAAACCCAAGATAAACTGTTGTTCTATAATTTGCCTTATATGATATTTTAAATTTAACCCAATTAATGCAGCTTTATCAATCAGCTTTGAAACTTTAGCTATGAAAAGCAAAAAAAAAATCTCACTAAAGTTAATTAAAGAGATTTAGAAAATAAATTTGGTATATGTATCAGATTAGTACAATTTTGCAATCTATCTCTTCACAGCATCGGAGTAGCTGACTGATGCATGCTTTAGTTTAGCAATATCATTGATGTTTTATCCACTTGTTCCAACTAAACTTTTTTAATTAGGCTTATTATAACATTTTGAAATAATTATATAAAAGTACGATGTGACACTTAAAATTTCAATTTTTTCTCAGAATGAATTGTATTTCTTTTTATTATATGAAAAGTTTATTTCCAAAATTGTGTAAAAAATCCAGTGAATTTTGAAAACATTCGTTGTTGCTAAGATCGAAGCATTTTAATAATGAAATCAGATTTTGCTGAAATAGAGTTTCTTCTTTTGTGAACTGCAGTAACCTCCCTAAGGGGATTCCGACTGTGAAAGAATTTTACTTTTAATCATATGATCAATCAAACCGCCGAAGTCGTTAACTTTCTGAAAACAATCTTTGCTTTTCGGCCAATTTACGAAAATTGACTACCTTTCGAAAACTTGCTTTTTCAATCCGAAATAATATTTTATTACAACATTTAAGTATCTATATCCAAAGAGTATGAAGTTTTTTTCTATGCAACCTTAAATAACACTTTTGTTGACCCCAGCTGATTTCAGCTGGGGTCAACAACAAGCTGTAGTGTCCTGACGAGTCCTAGCAAGGACGAAACAGGTGAACAGGCGAATTGTTGATTGACTTGACCATTCTTAATTAATGCTAGCAATAGAACTGCAGAGTTTAGCTTGACTTTACCCGATCCGTGTTATCAGACTCGATAATGTGGTCAGCATATCGGAACCACCGTCAGTATGCCCTTGCGGCTTAGCGATGTTTATCGCAGTTACGCTGGTAGTGCATTGTTTTCATTAAACTCTATACGTTATAACATGTACAAAAAAATTGTGCATGGTCACCGCACTAGTTGTGCAAAAAAAGAGTGATTATCGTTGTAACGGAGTCGCAAACTGCCTCGTCCTTCCTCCAACTCCTCACAAACGCGCTTCACGACCAGCACCAGATTTATAATTTTATTTCACAAAACAAAACAATAATGGTGGCGCCAGTCCGAAACGGTTTTCTAAACAATAACACAAATATTACATCAATTAACTTTAACGCGTAAACACAATACACACTCACCAACGATGTTGGGCGGACGAGCAAAGGAAGTATCAAATACCAAATTCTCTACTCTAAGTAGACAACGTCCAAAGGGACAAATATAGCAGCCAAATCAATCTGAAGACTGTGCAAATGCGAAGTCCCAGCCAGCTCAAGTCAAAAGGCGTACCAATACAACGTGGCATCAGTTTATGGCCAACAGCCGCGCAAGAATGCAACTAAAAGGTAGCGCTGATTATTCAGCGCCGATACTAAAGGCGCACCGGCTCGAAACCCGCACCCAGCATCTACTTCTCTAACAATTTACGCGAGCGACGTAACAATCGTGTTTAATGTGCAAAAAGGACATTGTAGCTTTGGAAAAAGTAGCATTTTTGCGTGCAATTATGTCAAATCTTTAGCGCTTTCGGCGCTAAATATGGTATATCAAAAATTATAGTGTAGTAAATATTTTCTGAAGGTATTGCATTTGCAAGGAACATTCTAGTTGTCTAATTATAAAAATGGAAATATTTTGCATAAAATCAAAAATCCAATAAACACCAGATTTCATATTCATACCAATGCGAAAGGGACTTGATGAAATTTTGATTTCGTTGGTTTGCAAGCAAAAATATAAAAAATTACCACAACATTTAACGCCCAGCGAAGGTTGAGTAATTTTACTCAATCACCAAAACCAGAGTTTTTCAAAATGAAGTCCGTGATGAACGCACAAGGGGTCCGCGACGATGTGACAAAATTTGTCAACATATATACCTGATAAAGTAATCCATACCATGAAATCCGAGACAGATTCGAAGTGAAGACCTTTTGTTTTAGAAAACATTTCTTTTTAGGGACGAATTTTTGTCTATAAACGAGCGTCCCGGTTTGTCCCTACGGAAATATCGTATGCCTGTTTATAAGCATTTATTTTTTAACAGATTTTGTGTTATTTATTTTTGGGTTTGTCTTATCTTTCCTCATTGGTTGGGCAAAAAATTGATGTGACATAAGAGTGGGTTCATGATAAAAAAGATTTTTAAATAGAGGTTCGTGGCCCAAAAAGTTTGGGAATAACTTTGACTAAACCACTGTAATAGGTTATATGGAAATTAGTACGATCCTGACAAACTTTTTTTAATATAGAAAACAAAGCAGAAGACAACATATTTATTAGGCCTTTCATATATCCAAGGCATAATTTATGCAAAAAATCAAGTTAAAAACGTATTTACGCATGTATTTACATCCAAAACATAATTGATTTTTGAAAGTGAACAGTTGGACACGTACGGTATTGTTTTCTCTTTGTTAA
The DNA here is from genome assembly GCA_963680785.1 of Diplosoma virens. Taxonomy (NCBI): domain Eukaryota; kingdom Metazoa; phylum Chordata; class Ascidiacea; order Aplousobranchia; family Didemnidae; genus Diplosoma; species Diplosoma virens. Next base: position 128,932 of record OY796892.1, read on the forward strand.
ATACAATTTTTAAATGTCAAATGAAATCCAATGTATGACAGAGTTTTAGTCATTACCATTAATTCGTATTATTCAAAAGTACCGAGTACCGGTACCGCGGTACTTTTTTAGTACCGTACCGGTACCGCGGTACAATTTTAGCAAAGTACCGAGTACCGGTACCGCGGTACTTTTAAGAAGTACCGTGCCCACCACTGAATATAAATTTATTTTAGTTTCAGTTAAACGAACAGGAACTTCAGTTAATAAAACTTCTTTATTTCAGATAGGTCGATGAAACTTTCGCCATTTTCAACAATCAAGCGGAATGCAACCAGTTTCTTCAAAAACTCAATGCTCTACACCCATCCTTGGTTTTTACTTGCAAAAGATAAATTAATGATTCACTGTGGTTTTTTAATGTTTTGGTCGAAAAATCTAACAAAAAGTTTCTTACTCAGTTTATAGAAGACCCACTTTTATGGTAGCCTACAGTATACACGCTGAGATTTATTTAGACGAAGGGTGTCCAACCTTTTGCTTGTCGTGAGCCAAATTTTCGTCTGTAAGTTTATCACGGGCCGCAATTGCTGGAACAATTAAAGTGATGTTGTCACGCGAGTTTGTACAAAAACTTCCATCTCCAAAAAAGGTGTTTTCTAAAAGTCATCAATCTAAATCACCGTTTGTTTTACAATTTTTGTCTCCAAAGCCATGTGTTCTCTAAATAAAAAAAAAAGATCTTCACTTAATTTGAATCTACGTTTGATTTACAATTTTCATTCCCAAAACCATGTGCTCTCTAAAAAAGTCTTCGCTCTGCTTGTGGCCTTTATTTTGTCGCTGAATTAGTGTTTTTTAAAAAAGTTTGCAGCACGCTTTGGCAACTCTGACGCAAAACAACTTGCATGAGGAGGTTTAAAGGCATTCCAATAATTCAGATTGATCGAGCATCTAATTAAAATTTTCTTCGAGGGCCGCGGGTTGGATACACCTGATTTAGACCAAAGAGCAAGACAAATCTTATTGGTACTCTTGTTCTTGAAATTTGCTTTCCGGAAAAGCTTTCAAGTGAAGTCACCAAAATCAAAAATATCTTGCGACAGAACGGTTATCCAGAAGTCATTATTTCTGAAATTAAAGTCAGCAGTCAACAATTGTTTTGGATCAATGTCGGCAAGAATAATTTTCTGTACAAAAAAGATGCTACCTTCTTTTCAAAAGGATGTTTTACCTACACATAAGCAAAGTAATATTGTATACTAATACTTGTGCCACCACGATAGTGTGTACAAAGGTAGAACGTCTTAGCGACAGAAAAAAGAATTCGACAACACGTTCCGAAATTGATTAAAAATCAAGTTAAACCTCCAACAGATCTCCCTAGAAATTAATGTAAATCTACTCCAAATGCACCCATTCTGGATTTAGCTATTGATTAGCTATTTGTTACATAACAAAATTCGCGCTGAAAATTTGATATCAACTGGTTTTTTAATTTAGCTGTGGGGGGCGATCGCCTTTTCATCTGGCAACGCTTGAAGCCACCTTCATTGTCTCTTGGACCCTGTTTTTGCCCCTAGAAAGAGTTCGTTTATAGACCGAAGCTTTCTCGCTTGCGGTGCAAGTGAGCGCGCAACCAGTTGCTTGCTCTCTTTCTTCAACTAATCATAAGCGCCATTATCTTCTGTCTTGCAATCCTATATAAACCTCCGTTTTTATGTAGTTTTTCATTTGCCAACAGTTTCTTCTGACGAGAGTTGGCCGCAAAACTTCTCGGAAAAACTGTCTTTTTAAAGACTATTAAAAACTGCAAAAGTTATGGTTACGTTCATACCATTGATTATTTTAAATTCTGTACCACAAAGAATTTTTTTAATCATTATTTTTTATCTCCGTATTTATTCTCCTGACTCACGAAAAAGCGTCGAAGACGCTATAAATAAAGCAACTGTCAAACAATTATTACGAACTGCTTCTGCAGATGGCAAGATTTTGCTGTCCGGTATAAATTTTATATTTTGGTTTTTAAGTTTTTTTATTTAGAGATATGACTAAAATCTAGAGCTTCCTGCTAAGACAACTAAATAGAGGAAGTGCCGTTAAAGTGTCTTTCTCAAGGACAAAATAATGTTTGTTTTGAATCACTACCATGTCGATCACATTTGCCATCAATCATAACGCTTTTACCCACTTGCCAACGCTGTCAGCTTCATATAACAAACACGGATTTATAGACACATGATTCAGAACTTTTAAAGAGGATGAAAAAATTGATGCTAAGGTGTCGCTGCCGCAGAAGTTTTAGAATACCCGTATAAAAGTGGAGAAACAAAAAATTTAGAGCTGCTTACTAAGACTGCAAAAGCAGAAAAAAGTGCCTCAAAAGTTTGAAATTGCCTCGTATAAAGTGCAGAAACAAAATATCAAAAGTATTAATCAAATAAGTATCAAAACTAATGTGTGATGAAGTGGAAACAGTAAAGGGATTTTGCTATCTTGGCAATAGGTTGAATATCGGTGGAGGATGCGAAACCGCAGTAAGATTGGGATGGAAGAAATTTAGAGACTGTGGAGAGATACTGTTTGAAAAAAGATTCTCTTTGTGGATGAATGGAAAGGTATATAAAAGCTATGTGAGATCAGCTATATTATATGGAAGCGAAACTGCTTAAAACAATTGCAAAAAATAACAAAAATTGAGTTTTTGTATTATTAATAAAATTGATGAGGCTGCATTTTGTCAAATTTTGACCTATAAAACTCAGTAAAAAGACTTCTAAGCAACCGAAACTAATGCTGTAAAGTTTTGATACAACAACTACGAGGGTCAGTCAATAAGTAATGAGACTTTCTCAATTACTTTGGTGTTCTTGGAGTTATGCAACTGAAATTTTATGTGATGATTATGAATGGAGTTGTCATCTTATTTACAACAAAACTTGTTTATTTTCAGATTACTGTAGGTGTGACGATAAATTGAAATGACTACTAGGCTAGGAAACAGCTCATGCTTGGAACAAAGAGGAGTCATCAGATTTCTGTTGGCAGAGAGTGTAAAATCATGTGAGATTCTGTCTAGAATGCAAAGACAATATGGTCCTTCCTGTATGTCTAGAGCAAACTTCTACAAATGGGTGCAAGCATTCAAAGATGGACGCGAAAGCATTACTGATGATCTGAGAAGTGGAAGACCTGTGGATGTCTCTACCCCAGAAGCAGTACAGGCAGTTGAAGACCTGATCAAATCTGATAGAAGGGTCACTTTAGATGAAATTGCTACAAACTTGGACATCTCCCATGGCACAGTGTACGCAATTGTGCGTGAGAAGCTGCGTTTTTCAAAAGTCAGCTGTCGCTGGGTTCCAAAGATGTTAACGGATGATCACAAAATGCAGCGCCTGATGGCTTCCAGAGCATCACTACGCAGATACAGAAAGGAGGGAGATGTATTTCTATCGAGAATAGTGACAACTGATGAGACCTGGGTCTTTCATTATGAACCTGAATCGAAACGACGATCAATGGAGTGGAAGCATGTTTCTTCCCCAGTGAAGAAAAAATTCAAATCTCAGAAAAGTTTAAGGAAAGTCATGCTCACTGTGTTCTGGGACAGAAATGGGCCGATCACTATCAGTTTCTTGGAAAGGGGCAATACTGTGAACTCAGAGAACTACTGTGAGCTGCTAACTCAAGTGAAAAAAGACATTAAGAACAAACGGAGAGGACTTCAATCAAGAGGTGTGATTCTCCTTCAGGATAATGCAAGGCCCCACACAGCAGCAAGAACCCTAGCCAAAATTGAAGATTTAGGCTGGAAACTTCTAACACACCCACCCTACAGCCCAGACCTTGCACCATCTGATTTTCACCTCTTCGGCCCACTCAAAGAGAGTATGAGGGGAATTCACTTCCAGACTGATGAAGAAGTGAAGGCTGCTGTGAGCAACTGGCTAAGGACCCAGTCCACGGAATTCTATGCCAAAGGAATAGACAATCTAATATCAAGATGGAACAAGTGTGTTGCAAAGGAGGGAGACTATGTTGAAAAATAAAAAAGCATTTTTTGATTACCAGTCATTGCAAACTTGAGTTATTAAAAAAGTCTCATTACTTATTGACTGACCCTCGTATTAGCCTACATTAAACAATTATCTAAAATGCTTTTAATGACATAGAACTTATTTCTACCATTCAACACGGAACCTTCAGATTCTTTTTAGCTAAATATTAGTTATTCTGGCTTTCCCAGCAACGCACAGCCGTAATATAAAGCGAGTTGCACATTTCTTTAGGCATTGTTACAAAAACAATATCCATCAATATGTTTTGCAAAAAGTTTTAATCAAAACTCAGCTGTTTTTACCTTGTAAGTACGTAAATGAAGCCAAAATAATGACTTTCTCAGCGAATGAGCACAAATTGCAATGTTTGTGCAGATTTCAAGGTGATAGCCATGCTCACTGGCCTTCAGCCAGGCTATACTAAATTTTGCTGCTTTTTGTGCTTATGGGACTCTAGAGCAAGAACTGAACATTATGTACACAAGCATTGGCCTGCTAGAGATGAAATTGAGCAAGGAAAACATAACATCAAGCAAAAACCACTTCTGCAAAGTGATAGAATCTATTTATCACCTTTGCATATTAAACTTGGTTTGTTCAAGCAATTTGTGAAAGCCTTGGACAAGGATTCCTTTGCATTTGCATATCTTGCAGAAAAGTTCCCTTCCCTAAGCAAAGCTAAAATAAAAGAAGGTACGGTATTTTAATAGGTCCTCAAATTCGAAAAAATGTACTTGATGAAACTTTCAACACACATCTCACGAAAAAAGAAAAATTTGCCTTTGAAACATTCCAAGAAAGTTTGTGATAACTTCCTGGGAAAACATCGCTCAGAAGACTATGTGCAAGTTGTAAATGATCTACTGCGTCATTATCATGATATGGGATGTAACATGTCACTAAAAGTTCATGTGCTCCACTCTCATTTGGATTTTTTTGCAGAGAATCTTGGTGATGTGAGTGATGAACATGGCAACAGATTCCATCAGGATATTTCAGTAATAAAGAAACGTTTTATAGGAAAATGGAACCCTGGCATGTTGGCAGACTACTGCTAGAATATAAAAAAAGAGGATGACACTCTACACAAGAGGATTAAGAGGACAAATGTTGTTTAAATTGATAATTCTGTGTTTTTTATTCGTAAACAATAATAAAATAAGATTTATAGTACGTGAAAAAGGTACCTAATCTAGAGAAATAAAGGTTAGAATTAGAATCAGGATACTTTTCTGACACCAAAACAGGTCTTATGTGGCTTGTACTTTTTTTGTTGCACAGTGTAACCTATAATATGGACGGAACCATAACTTTTTCAGTTTTTGCTAGTCTTTAAAAAGATTGTTTTTTCGAGAATTCTTTCGGCCAGTTTGTGCAAAAACGCATTGAGAAATCAAAAGCCAGGCACACTCCCAATATCAAACGTGCCTTTCTTAATGACGAAATAGAGAGCACTCATCTGAACTATAACCTTATTTCTATTTCTCATCGAACTTCTCTTTCTCGTGGTGGTGGTGGTGGGTTTACCCGACCCATTCCTGGGGATAGGGGCGCAGATCAACTCCACGGAGTCCCAGTAATCGGGCAACCTTTCACGGATGGGACCAGAGGTCCAGAAGAGAGAGGGAGTGGCCGAAGATCGCCCGACGCATAGGGTCAAGTACAGGGCAGTCCAGCACGAGATGGGAAAGGTCCTTTGATTTAGAACCGCAGTTGCTGCATGAAGGAGTCTCGACTCGACCAACTCTGTGTAGATATGTGCCAAGAGTGCTGTGCCCGTTGCAACGTAAACGAGAGAGTGCACAGTGAGTGGCACAAGGGAGAGTAAGCTTGTCGGAAGACACTGGAGTGATTTGATGTTGGAAGAGACCAGATTGTATACTACGTCTCCAATTGTTGTAAAGGGACAGTCTCGGTGAGGAAATAAGCGGTGAGAGAGGCACTGATATCTTGACGGGGTCAAGAGAGACTCCAACTTTGGCAAGAAAATCAGCTAAGTTATTGCCTGGGAGGGAAGAATGACCAGATATCCATTAAAAATGGACTACCTTAAATTCAGATAGAGTACTAAGGAGAGATTGTGTGTCGCAGAGGGATTTGGGAGTTAAGCAGGATAAAGGAGCAGAGAGGGTTGACACGACAGATAAAGAGTCAGAGAATAAGGTGACGGATTCAAACGCACACATCTTGGAGTGAGAGATACACCACTAAAGAGCCTGAAGAATGGCATAAGTCTCAGCACAGTAGCTGGTGGCCCAGATTCCAGTCGAGAAGGAGAGGGAGGTAGCAGTGATACATTTTGTACACTTCATGTGGATTCCTGCACCGCCCTGACCCAGCCCGCCAGGAACCAAATCATCAGTCCAGACAGTGATGTCGCTGTGGGGTAGGAAGGACAGGTGGGAAGTAGCTGTGGTATTGCAAAGGGAGGGAGAGTCATTACGAGAATACGAGAGCATGGAGACGAGAGTTGGAGTGAGATAGTGAAACAAGAAGGGGTAGACCAGGGAGGTTTAGGAGGGCAAAGGATTAGAGGTTTGCGAGGGAGATGTAGGTTAGGGGTAAGGTTATGTGAACGGGAGTGGATCTTTATGATTCTTTCTTGAGACGTGTGCGGGGGTTAGAATTTGCGAGAGAAGCTAGAGGAAAGGTTGAAGGTAGTCTGAGGGCTCGTTCAAAGAAAGCGATTGGTGGGTAAGGATGACGCGCAGTGGAGGAAGAAACGCTTCTATGTGAAGCAGGGGGGTGGGAGTAGACAACAGACAACCTGTGATTACTCTACAGGAGGATCTATGCATCCTTTCCACAGATGTGATGTGGGTGGGAAGTGAGAAAGGAAACCAGCCTGCGGATGGGGCGAACAAAGGCTTTATATAGGGTACATAGATTCCTTTGAGGGGCTCCAGGAGGCAGAGGCGATAGAACGGAAAGCACAGAATCGGCTGTGAAACTTTTTCCGCAAGGATAGGACATGATCCTTGAAAGAAAGAGTTAGAAAAATTACGAATTGCTTCCGCAGATGGCAAGGTATTGCTGTCCGGTTTAAATTTTATATTTTGGTTTTTTAATTTTTTATTTAGAGATATGACTAAAATCTAGAGCTTCCTGCTAAGACAACTAAATAGAGGAAGTGCCGTTAAAGTGTCTTTCTCAAGGACAAAATAATGTGAGTTTGTTTTGAACTACCATGTCGATCACATTTGCCATCAATCATAACGCTTTTACCCACTCGAGCACGCTGTCAGCTTCTTATAACAAACACGGATTTATAGACACGATTCTGAACTTTAAAGAGGATGAAAAATTGATGCTAAGGTGTCGCTGCCGCAGAAGTATTAGAATACCCGTATAAAAGTGGAGAAACAAAAAATTAAAAGCAAAACTGCTTAAAACAATTGCAAAAATAAACAAGAAATAAGTTTTTGTATTAAAATTGATCAGGCTGAATTTTGTCAAATTTTGACCTATAAAACTCAGTAAAAAGACTTCTAAGCAACCGAAACTAATCCTGTGAAGTTTTATGATAGCTATTACATTGAACAATTAGCTAAAATGTTTTTAAATACATTGAACAACTTATTTATTCCATTCAACACGGGACCTTCAGATTCTTTTTAGCTAAATATTAGCTGTTCTGGCTTTCGCAGCAATGCACAGCCGTAATATAAAGCGAATTGAACTGTTACGAAAACAGTACACATCAATAGGTTTTTCAAAAAGTTTTTATCAAAAAAACTCAGCTGTTTTTACATGTGTAAGTAAATGAAGCCAAAATAATGACTTTCCCAGCGAATGAGCACAAATTGCAAACGCCAATATATTGGCTACCCGTTGTCAATGGCTTAAAATTGCTGCACAGATATTCGGGGGTGTTGCAGCTCTTGATGTGCAAGCCGACACTGAGTAAGACCACTTTCGAATTTTATGCTTTGTTACTCTTGAATTCTGTACAATAACCAATAAGCATCATAGTCGGCCTGCATAATTACATAAAGTTCAAAGTTTTAATGCAAGATAGAAAAAATATTTTTTATAAGTTTTTCGTCAAAGAATGAAATTTTTGCGGACTACAGTTTGGGAAACACTGTCTTAACGTACTAACCAGAGATATCTCCTCGTGTTTAATTTTCTAAAAAATTTTGTACTTACCACGAAATATCTCAGGCTATCAATTTTGTCAACAAATGGCTAATATGATACATTTGAGATGAACTATTTTTATAATGTAAGTTTTTATAAGAGTTGTGGAGTCGGAGGATTTTTTTCGAGACGAACTCCAACTTTAGCCTGTCTGATAAAACGACTCGGACTCTACCTTACAACATGCGACTACAAATGTACACAGCCTTGTTTCATATAATTTTTTGCATAAAATAGTCATAAATTAAAGCTTAAATTATGATTTATTGTGTCTAAAGAATATAAGTTTTTAATGAATTTAATACAAAAAATTGGATTTATTTTGACACATACTGTATTTGTAAAAGTAAGAAGTTAAAGACAGCAGCCATTTAAATAAAAGTTTTAATGATTAGAAATGTTTTCAGGCGTTCTTATTTTTGGGTTGAATCAAATGTTTATCTATAAACAATTCAGTTAAATTGCATTTTAGAGAAAACAACTTTAAAAAATAAAATCGAGTTTATATATTCAGGTTTGTTTTGTTTTATCGTGTGTTGAAAAAGGTCGGCAAATCGAAGACTATTTGATTGGCATTTTAATCACAATCTGCACAGCAACTTTCTAAGAATTAACTTTCCGCGGCAGCATGCAGCTCGGCGTAGATCTTTTGAAGTTCCTTCTCACGCTCAACTTGTGTTTGATAATCTCGTTGCATGGTCTGAACGAAAAATAGAAAGCAAGTAGCATAAATAATGTATCTAAACAAATCGACCAATTTTAAGCATTTCGACATTCACCTCGATTCGCTTCGGTATTGCTCCAAGCTCGGAGCGAAGTAATTCTTGGAAAGTGCTGAGTTCAACAACAGAGGAATCAAGCTTTTCGTAGATCTCGTTCAATTGCTTCACCATGCTCATGCCTCGGGTCTGATATCCTGTTGTTAAAATCTAAAAAAAAAAAACATTTGATTAGAAACATACTGCGTTCTGATAGATGTACTAAGCTTTGGATAGCTGCGGTCAGACTTGTAAAGCTTAGTAGCGAATCCTTCTTTCATGTATGGGCGAATCGGCCTGCCTGCTGCTTTTTGTATTAAGTAAAGTCATTTCACCGAGTCAGTAGCATGACCTAACTTAAAAGTTTGTTTGTTAAGTGCCATTTCCAAAAACTAAACAAAAATTACTCAAGTAGACTGAGCATCAAACTTATGCCCTAAGTCAAAGTGTTATATTTAAGACCTTTTTCAACATTGTTTTTGTAAACTTTTGACTTAACCATTGTTGCTGTTGTTGCCCTTCCTCCAAGGATATCTTAAAGTAGCTATCTCTTAACCCCTCAAAAAAGCCAATCTAGATTACCACTCTTGAGTTATCTCTGCTGCTTCTAAAGGCTTTTTCCAACATCAACTATCAGTGTCTTAACCTTGACGAGGCTCTACGAATTGACTCAATCCTTTTACCCAGTTATAAAAGTTTTTACCCTGAAATTTTTGTTAAAATCTTGCGGAAACGCTAATTTAGATCAGTTTTAAGTATTTTTTTTGTTTGACAGTGAGATGAAAATTTCAGTTTATCTCGTACATTTGTGATGCACGATTGTAAGCATTACTAAAATGTGTTCTTCTGAGAAAAAACTAATTTGCATAAAAACTTGAACATGCACTTAGAAAACTGATTTCAGGCATCAGCAATCGTGAATTTGATGTAAATGTTTTCATTTCCATCTTTAGTTCATTTTTTGACTCGCAGAAAAGCGTCGAGGCAACTCAGGTGACCGTCAAGCTATTGCCCTGGCTTGCTTTATCGACTCTTTATTTGGTCAAAATTGAAATTTTTTATTTTTTATTTTTTTAAAGATATAACTAAAATTTAGAGCTGCTTACTAAGACTACAAAAGCAGAAAAAAGTGCCTCAAAAGTTTGAAATTGCCTCGTATAAAGTGCAGAAACAAAATATCAAAAGTATTAATCAAATAAGTATCAAAACTAATGTGTGATGAAGTGGAAACAGTAAAGGGATTTTGCTATCTTGGCAATAGGTTGAATATCGGTGGAGGATGCGAAACCGCAGTAAGATTGGGATGGAAGAAATTTAGAGACTGTGGAGAGATACTGTTTGAAAAAAGATTCTCTTTGTGGATGAATGGAAAGGTATATAAACGCTATGTGAGATCAGCTATATTATATGGAAGCGAAACAAGGTGCTTGAGAGAAAATGAAGTACCTATTTTGAGAAGACCAAAAAGATCTTTGGTGAGGGCAATGTATGGTGTAAAGTTGGTGGACATGAGGAATACAGAGGAGCTGATGGGCATGTTGGGATTGATGGAAGCAGCAGATAAGCTGACAAGGGCGAATGATGTAAGGTGGTATGGCCATGTTTTGAGACTACCTGAGGAAGACGTTTTGATGAAAGCAATGGTACATAAAGTGGATGGAAAATGTAAACAGGGCCGACCGAGGAAGAAATTGAAGAAACAACTTGAAGGAAGCATGAGAAGGATTGGTTTGAGGAAAGAAGATGTAGCAGATTGGTGTAAATGGAAAGGAGGTGTAGGAAGAATTGCAGAAATAGTGGGATGCAATCGTCCACCTCCACTCACTATGATATTTAAACCGGAGTCAAATTGGATCGACGATTTAAAAGTGCTCAAAAATTGCAAAAATATGCAAGAATTTTTGTATGTTGCGATGATTATAAATACACAAATCTTTATTTTGCTTAAATCAATTTAAAAGAAACTCAGTATCTAAACAAAGAAAAAATCACAGTTATGCACAAATTATAAAGTGCAACAAAAAGCAACGTTTCTGCAGCAAACTAAACTACATTACGAAGCTGAAAACACAAAAGCATCACGCCTGAAGCAAAATCAAGAAAAGCAAAACTCAGCAAGGTTAATAATTACTTTAGTTCATATGCAAAATTTCACAAATTTTTATTTTATTTTGGGCCATAAAGCTCCGTAAAAAGATTTCGGAACAACCGAAACTTACGTTGTGAAAGTCTAATGAAATAACAAAGCTCTGAAAAAAATGGACTTTATTGACTTTCCAGAGAGCCTTAGTTATTTCTGAGCTATTACGCCGAATAGCGAATTTTAAAAAAATCTAGTTATGAAAAAATCAATTTGAAAGCAGAAATATTTTTGTTGCGAATCAGACGAACAGTCATGCACCTTAAGTTTTTTCTCAGTCTTCGCAGCTCGCTTTGCTTCTTTCGTCATGTGACTTCGATTAACTTCAAGTTGTTTCTCCAGCGACTCGATTCTGTCTTTTTTATTTGCCCGATTCGCTCGCGTGTAACGGTTCTCGCTTGGAATATAGAGTACCTGAAAAACAAATTTTTTAATCTTAACATTATGGATAAGCGACATGGCATCGATTCGGAATAAGTTAAAAGTCGCTCTATAATGATTATGAAAACAAACGCATAAGCAATAAGCATATAATTAAATTGTTCTACTTGTTATAAATAAAAGCGTTAGACTTTAAAAAAAGAATTCGTTTTATGCCACCAAGTGAGGACCTGAGGAAAATTTAGCGATATAAAATACATTTGCATCTGTCTCGAAGACGGCGGCAACACTCACTTGGCTATAGCAATCTCTCCATACTTTGCCATACACATCGATTGTTACGTTGCCATGCTGCATCGCCTTTTTTACAATTTCTGCTTCTTCTTCGAGCAGCTTTTTTGCCAATTTCATATCTTCTGGCGACACCTCGTGATAAGGGTGCTTGCTTAAATATTGCGCGTGTGACGTCATATTTGCAGCTTCTGTTAACAATAAACATAAATATTTGTTTTTATTTTATTTTCTTATCTCTATATTCATCTTTCCAGCTTGCAGGAAAGTGATGGAGGTGCTTAAACATAAAACAAGCAATTACTTCAACTTGCTTTCGGAGATGACAAGATATTGCTGGTCGCTTGAAATTTCTCATTCTGTCTTTTTAGTTTAATAGATATGACTGAAATTTAGAACTGCTTGCCAAGCGGGAAAAAGTGCCGTAAAGTGTCTTTCCCAAGGACACAACAGAATGGCGCGAGTAGATTTTGAACCGAGATCGTGTCGATTACAATCACGGCGCTCCTACTACTCGAACATGCTGCCGACAATAGCTTGTGTACGGAAAGTGAAGAAGCTGTGACCTAAACAGGCGGCCAAGGAATGGGAGCAAAAGTGTCCTCGAAGCGGGTCCGGAGAATTTTTTTACTTAGCTTGCAGATCCAGATCCCCTTTTCTCAGTTTTAGGAATTACTTTTAGGAAATTTAGGAATCCACCTTTTCACACTTGTTAAAAAGAAAACTGCCCAAAACGAGAGCAAGGCGCTAGAAGTTGGTGGAATATTGTAAAAAAGTAAAATTCATATTGCTTATTATGAACTGGAAAAGTAGGGCAGAAAGTTCTAAGACTGACGCTAAGAATGGCAGACTGCAGCCACTAAAATTTTAGTATACCGTATAACGTGCAGAACCATAATATTAAAAAATAACTATATCTGCTCAAAAAATAGCAAAAATAAGCAAGAAATAAGCTTTCGTTTGTAAAATTTTGACTCGATTTTGACCAAAAAACTCCGTAAAAAACTTCTGAGCAATTGTACTGTAACAAGTGTGTGAGTTTCATAATATAGCAAAGACCTGAAAAAAATCAACTTTATTGATTTTAGGCTAGCCCCAGCAAAAACATTTTTGAATTTGCCAGCTTAGCGTATCAATTAAGACAGGCAAACTTTAGCCAAACAATTTGCCGCGGGCCCCAATTCCGTAAAAAAGAACGTGAAGGTTAGGAAAAAAAAGTTTTTACTTTGAATTGTTTGATTTTATGTTAAAACCAATTAATTTGTACAAAGCTAAGAAAAAAGTTTTCACTTAATTGGTTGGCTAATTTCGGCAAAATATCAGTTCTTGGAATTAAATCTAGTCGTCTTAATTATTTAATTTAGTTATGAATCAATTATTACGATTTCCAATCGAGTATATGATTAAAAAATTCTTCAAAACTAAAACCAACCAGAAGACTTATCAACGCTTGAATTCTAGACAGTCCTACGACTCACCTTGAAAATCAGCATTGCAATGATATCGTACAACCGAGAGAAAATTCACAAAATGAACTTAAGTCACGCACGTCTCGTGATAAGCGGCTACCAGATACTTACTATTAATTTCGCGAGTTATTGTGTGGCTCTATAAGTTTTACTGTATCTTTATTTTCGTCATATTACATTGCAGCACACGGGGTATTAAAAGGTTTAGTTCTTATTTACGTTTCAAGTTCTCGAAAACAATGCTACTGACTTGCTTTTTTGGTTCAAAGAAGCAGATATAGCAGTTTCGGAAGCATCAGTTTCGACAGTAAACAGCTTGCCTTCATCTATTAAGCCTAGACTAATTTATGTCAAAGACTTTCGCAAATCTTCAAAAGCTTTTAAAGCAAAATTGTTTTGCCCTTACCAGAGGTTTTATCGTATCAGTGTATTTCGCATCACATTCACTGGCCGCCATAAAAGCCATACCCTATTTGTGCGTTTTTGAGCGGAATAGACCAACGCCGGTTTGAAGGCAGTTAAGCTTGATTTATGCAGGTCTGTATAAATTAATTCCCAATGGCGTTGGGCTGAAAAACCTTAATAAATGTAAGGAGTGAAGAGGCGTTTTCTTGCCACTCCATGCTCCATCTACATCCCGCCTATAGTGCTACACTGGTGCCTGACTGAGCGGAGTCGTTCAGCAGTTCCAGTGCAGCAGCCACAAACGAGTGTCTTAATTTAAGTTGCTGCAGCTGTCCACGAAATGGAGACAGGAGCCTTTCATGTACGTGTTCTGGCTCTTCAGCCGGCGAGCTAGCGACAGTACGGCTTTTTGGTGGTAAAGCTCAGTTGCTTGGATGCTTGATAAGATTAAAAGGTCATCAATTGATATGGGATGCAGGCATCTGGTCACTATGTGCAAAGCATCGTTAATGAGCTTGTTAATAAGGCGAGTATGGGCATCTCAACACCAAACTAGTACAAAGTACTCAGTCGTGGAATGGACCAAGACAAGGGTGGCTATGCAAAGTATTGTGGTATCCACAACCCAACTTGATCCACCTAATCGCTTTAAAAACCCAACGCGAGATGTTAATCTCTTGCGAAGTGACTCTAAATGTTGGTTAAGCATGAAAGCACTATACAGCTTTATGTTAAAATAAGTGAGTTCAGCACAAAATGCTACGGCCTGTCCATTGACAAAGATGTTAAGGTCATGTTGTGCCTCCTTGTTGCTAAGATGAAAAGCTGCTGACACAGATTTTGTTGTACTAAGCTTAAGCTTCCATTTGTAAAGGTAGGAGGATAGGGTTGCCATGTCCTGAGTAAGAGTCCACTCTAACGCCTGCCAGTTGTTTGCTTAGTGAAAGATGGCCACGTCATCAGCGTAAGCAAACTTTTTGGCGACTGTTACTGGCAGGTCATATACAGGTACCGGTATATAGATATTAAACAAAAGGGGAGCCAGGACTGATTCCTGTGGGACGCCATTCTTAAGGCTGCATTCAATTATTTCTTCAGCAAGGACGTTTTATTTCATTTGATATAAAACAGCAATTGGCATTGGAGTAATGCCGTGACTTAATAGATAAGTCAACAATCTTTTGTTAAATATTGAAACAGCAGAGGTTAACTGGATATTTTTAGTGCTTTTAACACATTCAAATACAACGGTGACTCAGTACTACGATAACGAATACTCACAGTTCTGTGTTGATTCATGATATTTAGACCCAACCACTAAGTCTTTAAGTACTGTGAAAGAAAAGTTGTTATATTTTTACTGTTGCAACTCGGTGGCTTTGCAAAACTCTCATGGTTGGAAAAAGCATCCTTTAAAGGTAAGATTAATGTAAGTAAAAGTTTTAGTAATGGCCAGCTTCAATTTCTTAACAATTTCTTTACTTACATGACTATTAGTATTGAAAGATTCGCCATTAAATTGTATCAAAAAATCGGCTTTGCTTATGTCATCTTGTTTCAATGTAGATATTTAGTCTTTCTTTTGAATTATAATGTGATGTAGCAACGACAAAGCTAATTGAGAACAACAAACTCTGGCAAAATGGCCTATTTTTCCGCATTTAAAACTACCAGAGTTCATCGTTGGGCTGTTTTAACGGCGATGACGCTTCTTTCCGCAAAAATAGCATTATTCAACTTTGCTTGTGGCATTTAATTCTGCGCTAAGATTTTTCTCATAAGCAAGATTTCTTTGGTCAAATATTTCAACAAAAAATGATCAATCCCAGCTGCATTGTTGTCCGGTTTAAAGCCAACATAGTCAATAAAAATTCTTCAGAATGTTTTTGAGCAGGACTCACGATTTTGCTTTATCTAGAATGCATTACAAATTTATATTTCGGTTTTTAACAGCCTTTAATAAATGTGATTAGAGATTAATCCTGCCACAAATGCATCCTGTATTCGTTCCTGTCAATGCTGTTCAGAATTTACGGCAGTGAAGTTACAGTTGTCACTTAGTCTTTTCAAAAACTGAATAATTGGTCTACAAGTTTTTAGTCGATATCTGGCAAAAATTTTGCTTATCGGTTTAATGTAAACATTATATAATATCATCATGGCTGCCTCATACGTTTCGGCTTCACTAATGTATTCATGTACTGACGTGTCAACATGATTGATAAGAATATTTAGTTTGTTTTCATGAGTAATTTACTTGATAAAATTAATGTAGCCTGTAAAAGCTTTGATCCAATGTTTCCACTACCTTTGTGAATCAGGTGATGTTGGATTGGGCAGGTTTTATACTTACCAATGGGCAGGTTTTATACTTTATACAATTTTTAGTTAATAAAACGTAATAATACTTCCACTTTACAATTGAACTTTATGCAAGGCTTTTTGCTGCAGTTAAATAATTTTTTTATATTGTTTCAATTTTTTAAATTAATAAAAAATACTGGCCTTTGAGATCATTATTGATAATTTTAAATAGTACATGACAGCAATTACAAAGATGAAACCAATGGCAAAAAGGTGCTGCTATCTTGGTCATATTTGCTATCTGTGTTATCTTTAACATTTTTGCCATTGGCCAGATCTGGCTCTGCTTTTATATAGATACAGCCACCTCTGGGATGGTGGGACTTGAGATGAAGAACCAAGGGCATGAAGAAACAGGGCCATTAAAAAACTAAATACTAGACAACCATTACCACCTTTTTGGGACAAGAGAAAACAATGTTGAATTGGTTTATGAACACGTGATGTAAAGGTATGAATAAATAAAATGTTGATGAATACGAGAATGAATTTTCAATAAACAATACAACTATGATCAATTTACAACAATATCCAAATATTTCAATGAAAACAATGCACTACCAGCGTAACTGCGTAAGGCACCACTAAGCCACAACTGACGGTGGCTCCGATAAGCTAACCACATCGAGTCAGCTAACACAGATGGGGTAAAGTCAAGCTAAATTCTGCAGTTCCATTGCAAACATTTAGTAAGAATGGTCAAGTCAATCAACAAGCAAGTGCTAACAGACCTGTTTCATCCTAGTTTGTTTTTTTTTAAATATAATTTTTATTAATATTTATAAACACACAAAATAAGAAAAACGATTGTTAAGATTT
Source organism: Diplosoma virens (assembly GCA_963680785.1). NCBI lineage: Eukaryota > Metazoa > Chordata > Ascidiacea > Aplousobranchia > Didemnidae > Diplosoma > Diplosoma virens. The sequence goes on from OY796892.1 coordinate 145,742, forward strand.
TGTACAGTTAGAAATGGATGTTTGTGAGGTACATTTTAATTCTATATGCACGTTTTGAGTAAAATATTCCAATAAAACGATATAAAATGATTATAGCTTTAGGAACGCGATGGCATTAAACAAAAAACAGGTGAAATTATTTTAAAGAAAAAGGGCGGTAAATTTGGTGGTAGATAAAAAATGACAGTTTTGATTAGCCTGCTAAATCACACAGTGTATAAAGGTGCAGTAAGTCAAAAATATAAGCAATATTCATGCAGAAGAAAAATAGCCATACATAACATTTAAATTAATCAATAAGGAAGAGTTTTGAGTTTTTTTGGTCTATATTATATTGTCGGGAAAATGTTGTTGCATAAATGTTTTAAATCTTTTTTTTTAATTGTTTTTTTATTACAAAATACACAAGATACAATTTATTATACATGGTACATAATATATACAGATTGAATGAAATTATTCATTTATATTCATTTATTTTCATTAATAATCAATTAAAATACTTAGTAGAGACAGATATAAGATATTACAGATAAAATATGGACACATTACATTGCAAAAACAACATGTAATCGGTTATTTATTTATTTTATTTTGAAAGATCAGGATAGGCTTTTTTTTAAAAGGATTTAAATTTAGTTTTGATTTTATATAGTCTTCTTTGAGTAGGGAAGGAGTGATAGAGAGGTGAAATGAGAGGATTTTATTGTGCAACTGGAAGGATGAAAGTCGAATTAAGGAAGCCATTTTGGATAGTATTAAATTGTAATTGCCAGTTAGTTCAAAAAAACTATGAAGAAGTGTGTTTTTAGAGATGTGGGTTTTTTTAGAATTTCAAAAAGAAAAGATTCCAAAGAATAAACTAGATATTTGGTAGGAGGGCAGTCAAAGAATAAATGGTGAGGATCATCGAGGGAAGAAAAACATAATTTACAGAGAAAATCATTTGCGGTTTTAGGGGTAAAGTGATGTTTTTGAAAGAAACAGCTGCAGGCATAGCCTTTGTAGGCTGTTCTAAAGGCTACTTCTTTTTCGAAATTAGAAGAGAGAAGGTCAAGGTTTAAATAAAGTTAATTGAAGCCATGTATAGGAATTGGCTTGATTGTTACCATTTGTTTGGGTTATATCAATTGTTCTCGGGAGAGGATTTGGGTCAGGTTTAAGGAAGAGTAGTAGTTATGAATAGTAGTTATATTATAGTAGTTATGTTAGTGATATGATTGGTAGTCGAACTTGCCATTACCAATTGAACTAATTAATATAAGCATGCACCTTTTGTCGCACCTTGATTACTTCATGCTGCAGCAACTTTCAGTTTTCTTTCTTTATAGAGTTGCAGTTATGTTGTAGTGGTTTATGTTTGTTATGTTATCGGTTATCTTAGAGTCTTATATTATTAATTGTATTGTGTTTAGACGTGCCTCATTTTTAGTTTATTAAACCTTAACTTAGGCAATGTTACGTGTTATAGTTTTGTAACAGTTAGGTAGAAAGTGCTGGTTGATAGAAATTACTTTTGAGAAAAGAGAGTCATTTGGGTTAAGAAGGAAAAGGGTAGTACGGGATACAAAGAGAACAAGGGCATCCCAATTTTGCATCAATTCGTCTGTTTTAAAAAAGAAAAGAATCCCTAAAATTTTAGTGGATTGAAGAATTTTTCCTTGGGAAAAAATTTGATTGAAAAGAGGAAAGAAGATCTGGGGGATTTGAAATAATAGTGGTCTTGTCATGGTTGATTTTAAGACCAGAAAAGAGAGAAAATTTATTCAGTATCTCAAGAAGTGTGGAAAAGGAAGAGGGATGGGTAATAAAAAGAGTCAAGTCATCAGCAAAATGACTAACTTTTAAGGTGGCTTTACCAAGAGAGATTCCTTTAAAATTAGTTGAGGCAAGAATTTTTCTGGCTAAGGTCTCGATTGCAATTATGAAAAGGAGCATGCTAAGAGGGCATCCTTGACAGATGCCTCTTATAACAGGGATAGAATTAGAAAGATAGCAATTTACGTTTATTTTGGATGTGAGATTTGAGAGAAATATTCGTATCCATTTTAGTAAAGAAAAGACTCCAAGTGGAGAAGCAGTTTGAAGAAGTGATGGAATACTGAAGCAAAAGCTTTATAGAAATCAATTTATGGAAAGAGCTTCTTTGTGGTACAGAATTTTAATATCGCTTTAAACAAAGTCGATTTTATCAGAGCCATAAGCTTTTTGTGATGCTCTCATCAGTGGCAATCGCGTCAAAATGGGACAAACCAGAGAAAATCAAGGTATTTATAGTCTCAACAGTTGGGAGAAAGGTGCTGTAATCGAGGAAAGGAGAAAGGCACAATTGCACAAAATCAAAGTGTGGTGCAATACAGTGTAATCTCGGAAAGGAGAAACGCACTATGTGCAATTACCCAGGAGAAACACTGTTACTTGCAACTTATGTTATTTGAAAAGTTTTAATGTGTAAACAAATTCCTTTTGTTTACATAAAACCGGATGTTTGGTTTTGATAAAAGTTGCCTCGAGTAGACACAGATGGAACGAGTTGCGGGCCACAGCAAGAATTTCAAAACGTTTGTCATTATAGTTAGCAGAACATTGCTCGTTATCAAGCAAGTGTTGTCCTACGGCAGAGTCACAATCTGGATTATTACATTTTAGCTTACAGGATCTGCCGGGTTGAGATCGTGTAGGGCGCTTTCTTGCTGTTAACAGCACCTGTTAAGCGTTAACAGCAAGCGCACATTAAAACTTTTTAAATAACGTAAGTTGTGAGTAACAGTGTTTCTCCTTGGCAATTGCACATAGTGCGTTTCTCCTTTCCGAGATTACACTGTATTGCAGTTTGCACAATGGCTAGGGGTTGATGAAAGTTTTCTGCAAAGTCTATAGCAGATTTAATGTTAAGGTGATTGTTGAAGATTTGGTGCTTTGGGAGTCCACATTGTTGCTCAAAGGATATGATATAGTTGAGAATAGGTTTTAGTATGTTTGAAATTAAGGTCGAAAGGATTTTATAGTCAGTATTGAGGAGGGAAATAGGACGCCAATCTTTAACAGTAGAGGGGTTTGGTTTCTTTGAGATAACTTTTATTAAGGCTAGTCTTTGGGAATTAGAAAGCTGATTGCAAAGGTAGGAATTGTTATAGGTTTGACAGAGTAAAGGTATTAAGGATGGAAAAGAAGAGTAAAAATTGGTTGTAAGTCCATCTGAACCTGGGGAAGAATTTTTTTACAGAAGCAATTGCGATTTTGATTTCAGCTTGAGTAATTAGAGGGGAAAAAGGGATTAAAGTATTTCATTGTTAAGCGTGGTAGAAAGGTCTTGGAGATACACAGTAGGATCAGGGACAGACGTGGGAGAATTCCAAAGGTCGCTAAAAAAAGACATGAAAGAATATTTAGTTACGATTGAAAATTTTTGGTAAGTTGAGGATTGAATCAAGACATCAGGAGGAATTAAGGATTTAGTTTGGGTTGTATTTTTATTGATAGGGGCTAAAGGAGAGGGTCCATTAATGCTGGAAAAGGGTGGAAAGTGGGATTGGATCTGAGTTCTTATTTGTTGATGTTGCTTCATTTGGTCCATTTGGTTGTTAATAAGATTTGTGTGTGTAAGCCTTGTGTTTGTGCTACTTATAATTTAGTTATCAAAATGTTGTGTTGTGTTTGTTTCCTTTTTTTGAATTTTTGATAGAGTAATTATGTGGTGTTTTATTTTTCTTTTTTGTTTATCCCACCATATTAGTTGTTGTTGTATGGGGTTTAGCCCCTCTAAGAGATTTTATATAAAGTATTTAATTGAAAAGTTATTGCATGGAATAGAAAGAATAGATTCATTTAATTTCCAGAGGGAGGATTTGAAGGAGGATGTTGGAGGGATTTCAATTATAATACTAGGAAAATTGTTATGGTCTGAAAGAGCATTAGCTTGATAAGAAGTTTGGGAGATATTTGGAATAAGGGTGGACGAGATATAAGTTCAGTCTAATCTGGAAATAGGATGAAGGTGTGAAAAGAAGAAAATTTTTGTATGAAGGTGAAAGTGGTGATAGGAGTTAATTAAATCAAAATTTGATATTAGTTTATGGAATATAATTTTGTCATTTGTATTTGGCGAGACATAAACACGTTCTGTCACTGGGGTTGATGACTAAATTAAAATCGCCAGCTATAATAAGTTTTCTATGCCTAAAATCTAGATTGTATAAAAAGGAGATGATATTTTGAATTGCTTTATCACGCTGCGATATTTTTGTGGAGATATTTCCTGATGGAAGATAGCAATTAATTATAGTGATGGGACGATACCAAAATTTTTAACGATTCCGATTCTACCCAATTATCCCGATTCCCGATACGATTCTCGATACGATTCCGATTCCTGGCTATTATTACATATAGGTATTACTATTAATGTGCCCAAATACTAACATATCTAATTCAGATATAAGTTGAAAATTGATTAGGAAAGTTTATTGTCTTGCTATCCTTTACGATATGCCAGGTAACAATGTATTGGGAAGGTTTTACAAAAGCACATCTAACAATAATTACATTTTAACAATACAAAGGTGTAATATTGAGTTCACAGTATCAATGTATATAAAAGAATATAAATAATTTCATTTTAATGAAAATACACTTTATTTAGTTGATAATAAAAATAGCCTATGCATTTAATCATAGTCGAATTGAACCACTCGCAAATTATAGTGCAAAAACACAAGCATCTCTCCAGTTGTTAGTTCTAAACTGAAAAACAAATACAAAAAGAAAAGATTAACAAAAGAATAAAAATAGGTAAAAGAACTTAAAAACAACAAGAAAAATACGCAATGATTAAATAGCTAAACGGGTTACAAATCTTTTCGATTGAATTTTAATGGGTAAGTTTTTTTTCCGTTGCTCACATTGCTGTTACCAAATAACGAATAGATTTATTAGACAAACAGAGAACCATAAAAATCTATTAAAATAATTAAAGATTTTTTTTATGCGTTCTATTAATCCAATAAATTTATTTTCATAGGTGGGCACGAAAGTACCGCGGTACTTTTACGCGATACTTTTGAATTATCCAATTTATTGGTAAAAAAAAAACTATTTTTGAAATTTTTATTTTTATTTTTGAATTACACTATTTTTGAATGTCAATTGAAATTCAATGTATGACAGAGTTATAACTATTAAATTGAATTATTCAAAAGTACCGAGTAAAAGTAACACAGTAACGCGGTACTTTTACTCGGTACTTTTGAATAATCCAATTTAATAGTAATAGAAAAACTTTTTTTTATTTTTATTTTTGAATTACACTGTTTTTGAATGTCAATTGAAATTCAATGTATGACAGAGAAGTTAATAGTTATAACTATTAAATTGGATTATTCAAAAGTACCGAGTAAAAGTACCGTGCCCACCTATGTTTATTTCTTATTTGGTAACTACTAAAGGGACATTCATGTCAACTCGCACCCTTTTTGGCATTTTTTTGCCGACCATCTCCGATTTTGATAAAATTTGGCATGTTTTTAGGTTTTGATGACAAAATGTCTCACACCAAATTTCAAGTTTCTAAATCAAATAGTTTTTGATATAAGAAGGTTGAAAGTTAGACACAAAATCGCCGCTTGAACGCCCCTGATCGAGCAAAAGTAGCCCTCCTGGCTTCATTTTTTACTCAATTTCAAAGATGCTAATATCATTGAAAAGCTCTTTTCAGCAGCTTTTCAATGATATTTATATCTCAAATGTAGCTATATAAATAAAAAGTTACCATTTGTCGTGACCTTGTAACCTTGACCTCGCATGATCCCAAAACCCCCACTCTAGACAAAAAAAATTTTCAATATTTTTGTTCCTCACATAGAGGACTATCAGCATGCCAAAAATTAAAGTGGGATCTTTATAGGTTGCCAAGATATTTTTAAATTAGAAAAAAATTAACAAAAAACTTGCGAAAATGATTTATTTGAAAAAATCGACTAAGTTGCAAAAGTATTTAATTGCGAAAATATTAACAAATTTGCATCATTAGGCACACCTGTTCAATAAAATGCAAATATCTTGAAAACCCAAAGAGATCCCACTTTAATTTTTCACATGCTGATATTCCTCTACGTGAAGAACAAAAATATTGAAAAATTTTTTTTGTCTAGAGTGGGGATTTTGAGGTCATGCGAGGTCAAGGTCACAAGGTCACGACAAAAAATAACTTTTTATTTATATAGCTACATTTGAGATATGAATATCATTGAAAAGCTACTGAAAAGAGCTTTTCAAAGATATTAACATCTTTAAAATCGAACAAAAAATAAAGCCAGGAGGGCTACTTTTGCTCGATCAGGGGCATTCAAGCGGCGATTTTGTGCCTAACTTTCAACCTTCTTATATCAAAACTATTTGATGTAGAAACTTGAAATTTGGTGTGAGACATTTTGTCATCAAAACCTAAAAACATGCCAAATTTCAGCAAAATCGGAGATGGTCGGCAAAAAATGCCAAAAAGAGTGTGAGTGACATGGAATGCCCCTAAATTTACCAACAAAATGCTACTAAATAACAAATAAATTTATTGGATTAATAGAACGCATAAAAAAATCTCTAATTACTTAATAGCATTTTAAGGTGCTCTGCTTATCTAAAAAATTTATTCATTATTTGGTAACATCAACGTAAGCAAGAAAAAAACTTTCCCATTGAAATTCAATCTAAAAAGATTTGTAACCCATTTAACTATTTGATCACTGCGGTATTCTTCTTGTTGTTTTTCAGTTCTTTTGCCAACTTTTTATTGCTTTGTTAATCTTTCCTTTTGGTATTTGTTTTTCAGATTTTTGATTGAATTCTGAAGAGCCTAATAGACGAAACAAATAGTTGAAACTAATAAAAACTAGTTAAAATAATATTCACGGTATCTAGTTTGATAGTTTATCATAATAACCACTCTGACTTAACCTTCATTGAGTAGTTTTCTCATGCGCCATGCGCGCCGATCAAAATGAATTTGTAGAAAAATGTTCATATGCTGTATAATACTTATTATGACGTTATAAGTTTCGTACATTTGCAAAACTTGAAAGCTGTCGTTTACGTAGTACATTGTTGTACTTTTTTGTAGAAAATCAAAAAAACATACTATGTTAAACGACCTTGGTTCACAAATTTATAATTAGTCGGCTGTGTGGTCGAGTGGTTAAAGCGCCGGGCTCGTGACCAACATGGTCTCGGTTCAAAACCCACTCGCGCCATCTTTTGTGCACTTTCCCCTGCTTGGTGGTCTTGGCAAGCAGTTCTAAATTTCAGTCATATCTCTTAAATTACAAGCAGACAGCAATATCTTGGTATCTCCGGAAGCAGGTTGGGGTAATTGCTTACCCTATGTATTAGCGCCTCCTTCGCTTTCCTGCGAGTCAGGAGTATAAATATACAGATAAAATAAAAAAATAAATAAAATATTACAGAAACAAATTTTTTTAACTTAAATATTCGAAATTAACCCATTGTAAATTTCTCTAGATCTCCTCCTAATATTCGGCTAGGAACATACCTAAATGTAACGCATTCAACAATTTTTTAATGCGAATTTTTACTCTTATCCGCTGACCAAGGATAGTAAAAATAAGTTTTGGTATCACAGTTTACTTTTAAAAATGCGACAATGGCGATTATAAGTTTTGCATATTAAAAATAAATTGTAATATAATATTGCCTTGGTGACATATAACAAAATTTTTTACGTCGCTTTAACGCTAATGAAGTTAAATCGAAATTATTTAATTTTCTGCCGAATTGGCTTGCCGACGAATTTGTCTCGTCGAATAGTTATGTACCTTACATTGGAATTAGCTTGATTGATTGAAAAATGGTAAAGAAAGGGTGAAAAAATTTTAGGAACATTTCATGAATACCCCAGCACAGTTCTGTGTTGCTACTTTTTATCTTATGCCCTGTATATTTAAAGAATCGTTTTGGTATCGGAATCGGGTCTGAATTATACAGCTCCGATACCGATTCCCGATACTTTGAAAAACCCCCGATATTCCGATTATTCCGATACGATTCCGATTAATCGTCCCATCACTAATTAATTAGAGTGAAATTAACATTATTAAGGGTGAATGAAATGACTTGGATATCATTGTGTAAAATAATGTGCAATTTAATAATGCATGGAGTGAGATGTATTCGTTCAGTGTTAATAACAATAAGAGTATTTTAATGGTGTGCAATGTGTGGAGTAAGTAAGTGATCTACCTGTGTTTGAGTATGCAAGAAAATTATTTGAGTGGATAAAAGTGTGAAAGTTCTTGTTTTTGAATAGTGTGGGTTTCTTGTATGAAAAAAATGTGAATATTGTTTAAAAGGATAATTTGTGCAATGTGTGTGGATGATTTATTAAAACCGTTAATGTTTAATGTAGCTAGTTTTAAAAGCATATAGAACGAATAAAAAATTATACAGTACATAATAATAATCACAATAAGCATTAGAATTACACATACCCCCCCAAAAAAAAACTAGCGGAAAAGGAATATTTTGTGGGAAAGTATCAGATAATCATAAAATTAAGATATATTTTTCGCAATGGGAATGTAAATAGTAATTGTAAAGATGTATTGTATCCTGGCAATTTCGAAGAGAGACAGAGGAGCAGCAGTAAAATAAGGTTTGAATAGAGCTAAGAGAGAGAAAGAAATCGAAAGAATAGGAGAATAGCATAAGGTTACACTAGGTTATCAACTTATTACGTGGTTGAAAAGTAACTTCCAAAAATGGAGTTGTCTTGAAATGACTTTGTAGTTTTAAGTTGGGAGAAGAAACGAAGGCAAAAACGCCTAACGTGGTGAGAAAAAAAACCATCTAATATTAATTTGTTTTTTTTCTTCTTCAAATATAGATCAAACAGGTAAAAACATTTAGGTAAAAGAAATATTTTACAAAAGAAACAAAAATTTGGGATTTATATAAGAAAAAACTTACTATAACTTTCACATTGACTCAATAACTCAAAAAAAATCTTTAAAAAAACATTTGAAAATCAATTCAGCTTAGAAAAAAGACTATACTGTAGAACAATAGAAACAAATTAAAGTTTCTCTAGTGTTGATTTTCTTTTTTCTAGGTTTTAGGGTAACTTCAGTTGTATTGGCTTGGGGGGAGGAATTGCTTTTTTTTTTGGCTTTCAACTTCTTTTCTGGAATTTGATAGTTCAGCTTTAGAATTTTCGTTTAAAGGCTTTGGTAGTGGTATTTTAGTGAGTTGCATATTATTGAAAGATTTGATAACATCTTCACTTACTGTATGTTTGATGATGTTGTAACGGATTTAGGAGGTGCAATATTTTTGTTATTTTGGATTTGCTCATTGGGTTCTAATGGGGAGGGAAGTTTGTGGTGAATCGAACCCAGATCAAAAACGGTACTATCGAACGAAACAATCAACGTGCTTGAAGAAAACTATAAAACTTAAAATTTGAAGTGAACAAAAAAAGGATCAGATGACAAAGAAAAGAAATTGAAGTGAAGATTAAAAAAGGAAGTGAATAATTGAACGGACAGAAGACAAGCATTTATTTTAAGCTATTATTGTTTGGTTTATTTCGACCAGGATCAATAAAGAAAATTCGAGACATTTTAATTTGAAATATTATATATTCTGTATTGTGTTTTGCTTTATCGTTGTTTTTACAGTTAATATAAAGTTTAATTAAAATTTTTATAAAGTTCTGCAACAAATAAGTCTGAACCACCACATCACGTCGGGGTCACCAATGTGGTGGTTCAGACTTATTTGTTGCAGAACTTTATAAAAATTTTAATTAAACTTTATATTAACTGTAAAAACAACGATAAAGCAAAACACAATACAGAATATATAATATTTCAAATTAAAATGTCTCGAATTTTCTTTATTGATCCTGGTCGAAATAAACCAAACAATAATAGCTTAAAATAAATGCTTGTCTTCTGTCCGTTCAATTATTCACTTCCTTTTTTAATCTTCACTTCAATTTCTTTTCTTTGTCATCTGATCCTTTTTTTGTTCACTTCAAATTTTAAGTTTTATAGTTTTCTTCAAGCACGTTGATTGTTTCGTTCGATAGTACCGTTTTTGATCTGGGTTCGATTTGCCACAAGTTCTCATTGTTCTTTTCCATTAATTCTTTATTCAGCTTCATTTTGGTTAGACGGTGAAGAAAGTGTGGTTGACTTGTTTTAGGGGTCAATGTGATTGCTTTAGCGTAAGTTTGTTTTGTTGTGTTTTGATCAGTAGCATTTTGAATTTCTTTTATTTTGTTGTTTTCTTTCTTTTTTGGACAGTTTTCAATCTAGTGGGATGTTTCCTTGCAATAGTTGCATCTATTTTTAGGGGCTTCACCATTGATATTGACTGAAATAAATTTGTTCATAAAGATTATAGAGTCCAGCATATTTTTCCTTTTAAAATTTTCGATATAAAGATATAAATAGGGGCTATGAATAAGGGACACTTCTTATGTTTTTCAAATTCAAAATGTTTGCAGCTTCCCCAATAGCTAGTTATTTTTTTAATTGTTTCATTAGAGATATCGAAAGGCATGGAGTATAAAGTGACAATTTGTCTGAATCCTAATGGGTGATTTACTTGGATGGAAAATTCAACATTTTCTCTTGGCTATTATTTCAAGTTCGTAAAATGTATTACGAAGATCTTCTAGTATTTTTTTGGGGGTAGTTTGTTTAAAAGTTATATTGCATATTTTTAATTGGTAGTTATGAGTGGCTATGCCATAAACTTCATTTAGGTACGATTCAAAAGGTCCATCTTCTAAGAACAGGTCGATGAAATTATTTATATTAAATTTATTGTCATCAACCATTTTGACTTTGAATAAAAGAGAATTTTGTTGGTAGTCATATTGTTTAGTAGGTAAAATTGAAAAAAGAGGCATATACGAGGTCTGTTCAAAAAGTATCCGACTTTTTTGTATAAAGCACACAACACAATAAATTTTGCAAGTTTTATTCAATCTCCTTCAAAATATTCCCCTTGGTGGTTCACACACTTATCCCAGCGCTTCTGCCACTTCTCAAAACACTTCATAAACTCCTCCCACGGAATGCTCTGAAGCTCCTCCGTCGCTTTTTTCATAATGTCTTCTCTTGACTGAAATCGCCTCCCTTTCAGAGTTGTTTTTAGCTTAGGGAACAGCCAGAAATCACACGGTGCTAAGTCGGGAGAGTAAGGAGCCTGTCTAATAAGTGGCATGCTGTTTTTGGCTAGAAAAGCTTGGACCACATGTGCAGAATGAGCGGGAGCATTGTCGTGGTGAAGCTGAAAATTCTTTGCTGCCCACATGTTTGGCCGCTTTCTTCGCACAGCATCACGAAGGCGACGTAGAATCTCCAGGTAGTACTCTTTGTTGATTGTTTGACCTTCTGGTGCGTATTCATGATGCACGATGCCACGGGAATCAAAAAAACAGGTCAGCATAACTTTCACATTGCTGCGGACTTGCCGAGCTTTTTTTGGGCGTGGTGATTCCGGATGCTTCCATTGTGATGATTGAAACTTGGTTTCTGGGTCATAACCATAAACCCAGGTCTCATCACCAGTGATGATTGTCTTGATAAATTCTGGGTCATGATTTGCAACATCCAGCATGTCCTCCGAAATTTCCTTCCGGAGTTCCTTCTGTTGCTCCGTCAGCAGCTTGGGGACAAATTTAGCCGACACTCTCCGCAGGTTCAAATCCTCAGTTAGGATTGAATGAACTGAGCCTGTGCTTATTCCCATTTCTGCAGCAATCTCTCGTACTGTTAAACGACGATCCTCCAACACTTTTTCACGAACCTGATCCATCGCCTCCTCGTTTCGGCTTGTGGATGGCCTTCCTGAGCGAGGATCACTTTCCACTGATGCACGGCCATCTTTAAAGCGTTTAAACCATTGCTTTATCTGAGTTGGGCTTAAGGCCTCATTTTCAAAAGCTTGTTGAATCTTTCGAATTGTTTCAACTTGAGTATCACCAAGTTTTTGACAAAACTTGATGCAATACCTCTGTTCGATGCGTTCTGTCATTGAAATGAAATTTTCTGAAAATCAAAAAACCGATGAACACGTACTACACGCCTGCACTAAATGCTTTACACAGAGAGATACGAATGACGAATCGGCCTGAAACGCTTCACGATTACGCGTGAATGTGTGTGTGTGCAGCCACGCTTTGCACGGGCAGTTTGCTCATACCTTATTGGCGAGAGGGAAAAAGGTCGGATACTTTTTGAACAGACCTCGTACTTTCTTTTTTTAAAGAGGGCAAGATAAATAATCCATTGAAAATGGAGAAACTATCTATATGAAAAAAAAAACTGACTTTCACTCTTAACTGATTCAAAAACAACTCTAATAAAAAGCCTGGCTTTCTGTCTGAAAAAACTAGTTTTACAATACTCACCAGGACACTACAGCTTGTTTCTTGAAAAAGGACTTGTCAGGACACTACAGCTCGTTGTTGACTCCAGCTGAAAAAGTTGAAAACTTAAACAGCTGGCACAACTTTCTGTTTGTGGTTTTTACACCTCAAACAGCCAGTTGTGGACCTGAACACCACAAACAGAAGTTGTGCCAGCTGTTTAAGTTTCCGACTTTTTCAGGTAGAGTGTCCTGATGAGTTCTAACTAGGACAAAACAGGTCTGTCGGCACTTGCTTGTTGATTACTTGACCATTCTTACTAAATATCCAAATATGTAACAATAAAAAAGTTGAAGTACAAATACTATAATCACTTACTTCTTCCTTTGCCAGGAATTTGATTGTCAGCAGTATTGTTCAAAGCATCATGCCTGAAAAAAAAAAGCAGGCTAAAAAGATAACAAGTGGCGACTGAAAACAAGTTTATATTTTTTCTGAAAAGTTGCTAAATATGGTATTTGATAATTCAGAAATAAAGTGAATGAATATTTTTAATTCACATTCTTGATGATGTTACAAAAGTCTTGGCAAGCCACATCGACATCAAGTGATTTAAGCAGCAACAAAGTCTTTGCAATCTTGTTTGTCAAAGCAATGTAGTGACTCCATTTAGCCTTGCGAAAGTTCCATTGCTTAACAGGCATGCTTGGCACTGACAAAGAAAACCTTGGTGGTATAATAAGCAAAGGTGAATATTGTGACCTGGGAAACTTTTTAATAACACATTTCTCAGGTAAGTGATTGTAAGGGTCTATGCTAGCAAAAGCTAGATCTGAATTCATGCCAGTGTTCTCAGCATTGTATAGCAGGGTAGGGCTATTAATACTTGCACAAGCCAAGCACAAACTATCTGCACTGTTGTGGTCATAACCCCAATCACTTGCCAACAGTCGAAATTGCCAGGATACAAACAGGGATGAGGAAATACTGGGAGATCTAGGGATTGCATTTGCAATGGTCGAGGTTTGCAAATGTTAACTATTTATAACCATTGTAGTAAACTTATCACTGCAAACCATGTTTCATGCATGCATTTGCTTCAATAGTGCAAAGTTTTCCACAAATGTATTTTCCAATGTTGTATTTCACTTGCTGCTGACTCGGCTTGCAGTGTCTCTCTGCTTGCTGCACAACGTTTATCTACTGCCATGACAACCGTCATGTGAAAACTTCACATTTTTTAGTATTTTCTTTATGTACCACCTTTTCATTGTTCTCTCCCAACTGATTGTTGGCTGATCACGCCATCAATGCCATTTGTGTAATTATTATTATTATTCCGCCTTTTGTGTAATCACCATCAACACACCGCGAATAGGATATAGCCTGATCACGTGATCTATCGCCTTGTAATTTTACCTGTAAAAAAGGTCAGGCATCATAATAGTAAATCTATAAAGTTACTATGATGTTATATACACTCGCTGGCCGAATCGCCACACAGACTGAAACAGCAACAGAGATGTAGCAAAATAGAGAGAGAGAGACTCATATAGCAGCTGCAAAATTTAATTGGAGATTCATCCTTGCAATGTCGTCAAGCAAAGATTCCACCTATTTTCTAATTCCGAAGTTTTAGTGTATTTTGTCTGTTCATTTCAAATTGTGCTCCTTTTCAATAAAAAGAGTTTAAAGTTTACTGAGTGCCAAAACCACTCACGCTACACCATCAATGTCCATCCTTCATGCCAGTAGTTGAAAGCTTGGAAGTACTAGCTTCTGTGCATTAGTGCAGTGGGTCTACAATAGTAGATGATGAGTGCCTAAAACTGTAGAGCAAGATAATAAAAAATGTTTATTGTGCTTGCAGTGAGGCTTTTGAAGTTCAGTGCAAGAATAGTGGGTCCTCAGAACTAGCTGGCAATGTGTCCTATAAGGAAAAATTTTTTCCAGGCATTACCCCGTCCTGAAAAGAAAATTTGCTGATTAGCAGACTCTCACTGAACATCAGGATGGGTCGTTTTAGCAGTTTTGGTATCAGTTTGTCATGCATGGTAAGAAGAGCAGACTTACTTCAAAGGCCCAGACTGCAAGAAAGCAACTGCCATCTGGGCCATCCCATGTGGTCATTGAAAAAACTATATTCCATGTTGGGATGTGGAGTGTGAATCCTTCTATACAACAGTCCTGCAATCTCGTCAGAGAGACAACTCAAATTTGGCTGCTACAGCTTTACTTGCCAAACTTGACAGGAAGCAGAGGAATCGATGGTCTGAAGCAGTTCAGAGCATCAACTTTTACAAGTTGTAAAGCATGAACTAATCTGAATAACCTTACTGGTGGGTCTTGACACTCTTCTTCTTACTTTCCTGTTTTGGCTGATGCTATTGCATTTTAGCTGATCAGAAATGGGAGATATGAGGCTTTTTGACCACAAGTCATCTCGACTTGTTTCTCAAGAAGTGTCTGACCTTTGAAAAGCCACAACACCAAATCGAGTGAATATCTTTAACATTTTTTTACAGAGTGAATTCATTGCTGTTTTCGATCACTTAAAGCTAGGTTAGGCTCTGGGCCCTGATTCCATCTGCCCAGAGCTTATAATTCATGCTGGAGCTGCTTTAAAGTCCTGGTTACATGACTTTCTTTCTTCCTGCTTGTGCCGACTCAAAATTTCCAAGATCTGGAAAAGAGTGCTTGTAGTTGCAATCCCGAAGCCAATGAAGCCTGTGAGGAACCTAAAGAGTTATCAACCGATATCTTTGCTCTGTGTCTCGAAAGGCTTATCTATGCTTATGTCAAGCAAATTATTTATCCACTGCTCCAAAAAGAGCAAGCTGGGTTTTGATGCAGCATATGACACTGTCTGGCACCATGGCCTTATTTGCAAGTAGCTGAGACTTCTGCCAAATAAGCACATGGTCCTAATGGACATTATAAAGCTTGTCCAAAACAGAAGTTTAACCCTTAGACCAGTACCCAGAGTGGATACCTTTTCAAACAATAACAACAAATTCACATTCTTATCATAATTTTACAAATTATATGACATAAAATTAAAATTACTTCATCATAATGATCATCTCTTGCTTGATGAGTTCTTCTGCTTTTTGCAATTCATCAAGTGAATTGGTAGAGCTTCTTAATATGGATTCATTAATGATTGTGGGACGAGGGAGATCCGCACGCACAGCAGCATGACGATGGGCCAGTTTTTCTATCTCAGCTGCCGCTTGAAGCTCCTAACATGATCTGTGTAACAGCAGAGCACAATGAAGACACCGAGTTCCTAACTCACTTTATTACGCTCCTCCACATCTGAAGCATCTTCAATTATATTTGCAGAGTTTACATCCAGCTCTTCTTGATTTGAATCTTCATCATCTGGAAAGATAAACTCAAAGTCGTTGGTGGGAGCAGGGAGACTGGCAAGGCTTGCTCGAAGATTCAGCTTTTCTTCCTGGTCAGGATTGAAAATATTACAACAATGAATTCATGTAAAATTCAAATCACAATAAAATATCTTGATAATTGCACTTTTATTGAGATGATTTTGCCTAGACATATTTTTTTGAAAACAAGAAGCCAAACAAAAAGATCATTAGATCAAAGAGCAACTTAGTGTAAACCATCAAGTGATTCTGATGAAAATTTAGATAAATAAATAATATTGAAAAAATTGCTTTCCTATTAAATTTATTGCCTTTCTTTGAATAAGTAAATTAATGCAAAAGGCAATGAAAAGAATAAAAAATTCTTGATGTTCAACATCCAAGAAGCACCACCTGCAAGCAGCAACAGATGAAAAAAGATAGTAGTTGTTACCAACAGGTTTGTGCAAATTGAGTGATTTTAAATTGCAATATCACATTAAACATTGTTACAACCTTCATATTGTAAGGAGTCATTTCATCTGGGTTTATATTCAGTTTGTCACGAATAGGAGTGTATCCAGGAGTGGAATTGGTTTGGGGAGTGACCATCCCAGGAGTAACAGCTCCGCCTGCTTCAGATGGAGTTCTGCAAACATAAAAATAAACTCAAAAAATTGGACAAACTTTTTTCAGAAATGTATAAAGAACTTTTACCTAAACGGAGTACTAAGAACTGTATTTGGTGTTTTTATGTCAGGTCGCTGTGGAGTAATTCCAGAGAAGTCGGTTTGAACAGGAGCATTGATTCCACCTTTTAATGGAGTGTCAACATTGGTGAGTGCCATGACATTCAAAGCTTCATTCATGACCATGTCCTGCCAGTTGCCAAACATTAAACCAAATCATAAACTAAAGGCAACAACAAGTTGAATTTTATAAAATAACGATTTCTGCAAGACAACAATGAAGAAACTGATTGTAACAATTGGTTATAAACCTCAAAAACAATAACGTGGTTACAGTCAACTCGGTTCATAATTTCCATTAAATAAACCATCACAATATATGTTCTATAGTTAATTACCTTTTAAAATTGAGATGGTTCAGTAAGTGTTACCCTTTTTTTAAATCATTTCATAACCGAATTCAATAATACCTTAAACTGACAAGTGATACACATTCAGTTTATTTATAAGCAAATTGAATTGCCTTATTGTTCAGTTTATTCATATATAAAACTAACAGTTGCTGGCATTGGAGTTCTTGGAGTTTTCATATTAGCAGTATTAGGAGTAATGCTGTAGTCGGACAGAAGTGAGTCTGAAGCAGTCCCTCCTGTTGTTTCTGCAGCTAATTTAGCAGCTTGTCCAACTTTGACCACTTCCTCCAATTCTCGGTCAGATATCTGCAGATTAAAAATCCAGACAATGATGGCCTGAACTTGATTTTAATACCAAAAATAAAAAGCAGAATTGCAGGAAAAATGTTTGTTTATATGTTTATGTTTACCTGGCATACACCTCAGGATTGAAACCTCTTGCATTGCTAAACAAATTAAAAGAATCATGCTCAGTACATTGCCACTAAGTAGGACTATAATGCCCATATATAGTAGGGACATTCCATGTCAACTCACACCCTTTTTGGCATTTTTTTGCTGACCATCTCCGATTTTGCTGAAATTTGGCATGTTTGTAGGTTTGGTTGAGAAAATGTCTCACATCAAATTTCAAGTTTCTAAATCAAATAGTTTTTGATATATGAAGGTTGAAAGTTAGACACAAAATTGCTGCTTGAACGCCCCTGATCGAGCAAAAGTGGCCCTCCTGGCTTTATTTTTTGTTCTATTTCAATGATGTTAATATCTCAAATTTATCTATATAAATAAAAAAGTTATCTTTTGTCATGACCTTGTGACCTTGACCTCGCATGACTCCAAAACCCCCACTCTAAACAAAAAATTTTTTTCAATATTTTTGTTTCTCACGTTGAGGACTATCAGCATGCCAAAAATCAAAGTGGGATTTTTATGGGTTTTCAAGATATTTGCATTTTATTGAACAAGTGTGCTTAATGATGCAAATTTGTTGATATTTATGCAATAAATATTTTTGCAACTTTGTCGATATTTAAATTTGAGATATTAATATCATTGGAAAGCTGCTGAAAAGAGCTTTCCAATGATATTAACATCTTTGAAATCAAACAAAAAATAAAGCCAGGAGGGCCACTTTTGCTTGATCAGGGGCATTCAAGCAGCGATTTTGTGTCTAACTTTCAATCTTCATATATCAAAAACTATTTGATTAAGAAACTTGAAATTTGGTGTGAGACATTTTCTCATCCAAACCTAAACATGCCAAATTTCAGCAAAATCGGAGATGGTTGGCAAAAGAGGGGTGTGAGTTGACATGGAATGTCCTAGTGCAATATGTATGCTTTTCTTAATTTTTTGAACAAAATAGCAATGCCCAAATTCACTTAGAGATGCAGCAAGAATTATGCTTGGCAAAATATCACTGACATAAAATGATATGGAAAGTCAATGGTCATTTTGATCTTGTTGCATATACATAAATTTGTCAAGGAGAGAATGTTGTCTTCAAAAGTAAGGTAAAAGAGTTTTTTTCAATTTTTACCCAAACTTTGAAGTGTCCTTGTGAAAACGAGCTGCTGTGCCACTGCATTAAGAAGAGGTATTGGTCTGAAAATATGGATTGGTTTGTTATGATTTGTTTTGTAATTTTTTTCTACTTTTGTGAAAAATCAATCTAATGAATCTCTAACAGTAAAAAAATTTTACCTGTGGAGCCGGAAGGACAAGTTTCGATCTCTTCTTAACTGGTTCAATTTGTTGCTCTTTAATCAAAGACGGAAGATCTTTTTCCTTCAATTTCTGTTTATCTTTTCTTCTTTCTTTTTCTTCTTTGATTCTATAACAAACAACAATTCCAAAAGCAAACATATTTTTATAAAATCATGTTGGTTTGTAAAACAATTATAATTTAATCAAAATCACAAGGTAACTGGTTATTAAAAAAATTGAAAACTTGAACATAAAACTCCAAACAAACCTTGCCAGCTCCTTGTCTAAATGATCTTGACGTAATCGTTTGAAATTCGGATCAGTAGAATCAAATGTGTCCTCACTAGGATCATAAAAGCCAATGGCTGGCTTTTTTTCAAATGGAATTTCTGCATTGTAATCAATTCTTCCACGTTTTCGTCTCCGCTTTCGAATTTCAATACCAGCAGCCTTTAATTCGCGACGTTTTTGCAATGAAGCCAATCGTCTGAAACCATCAATAAACCATAAATAATAAATTAAACACTAAATTTAGAGTTAAGCCAAATGCTTTTTGTTTCTACATATATATATATAGACATTATATTTATTAAACACTACACTTTATTAGTTAAAACCACAACAGTTTGTTTCATCCTATTGAATCATCAGGTGGTCACTAGAAAATCAAAAATATATAGTTATTTGCAGTAGAAATAATACGCTTGAAATAAATTACACATAGTAAATAATGCAAATAATGCAGCTCCTGTGACATCATACAAGAAAAATAACTCAAAAATATAGAAAATGCATGTATAGAAATTTGCATCCATTTAAAGGTGAGGGATGGCAAGTTAGGCGTATTGTAAAAAGTTTAAAAGGAAGAAGGGAAAATTTACACAGCAATGAAAAGATTATGGGAGAGATCATATGGGGTGAAAAAGTTAAGTAAGTGAAGGACAGTGCAAATGATAGAGAGCAGATTAAACTGACAGACAAAAAAGGTAATTTAATTAATTTGAATTTGTTCTTGTGGCGATGTTTTCTGGTAAACTTTGATCATTTGTAGAGTGTTGTTGGTATGATAGTAGTGGTCTGATTCAAACACAAAATAAATCTACGTAATATTGAAATAGGTAAAGCCGCAAATAATTATGAAAAGTTTTTTAATTTAAATTTGTTTTTATGACGGCATTTCCCATTTAGTTCTGATCTTTTATTCAGCATTGTGGTAGGGTCTGCCCAAAGGATGAAAAGTTTTTCAACTAAGCAGAGATTGCACCATCTAGCTCCCTGATATGGTGTGGTGCGAGCCGCGATGCTCCATGCAATGAGGGGGTTCTTTCCTGTGTCTTTAGCTTGCCAAAAAGCCTTAGATAGCTTGGTGGCATTAGACTTTTGCCAGTATCTAAAGCTCTGATTATGGTTGTAGAAGCGAGTTTTACATTCGGTTTCACTATAACCATAATAATTTTTGGCAATGCCATCTGTTGTTAAGGTGGCTTTATAAATGATGGAGCTTTCGCGGCATTGTCCCTTCATCAGGCAGCTGGTTTTAGCCCTGCAGTTGCAAGGTGGTACAGTGCTGGCAGGTTCGGTGCTTTGGGCAAGAAGCGCTTTATTGTGTCTGGAAATTTGCTGATTGCCTCTCATCGGTCTCGTACAACTGCAAAGAATTCACCAGGGCTATCCCAGAATATGAAGAGGCTATGCAAAGAAGTGGACATCCCGGTGGGTTGCAGTAAATCAGCCCACTTGGTCCCCATAAGAAATCCAGAAAGCGGAAAATAATGTGGCTTAACCCACCCTTCAGCAAGCATGTAAAGATTAAAATCAGAAAGATCTTCCTTCACTTGCTTGAGAAACACTTTTCTCCCCATCACCGCTTACACAAAATATGCAAAACAACGTCAAACTGAGCTATAATTTCCAGACACAATAAAGTGCTCCTTGCCGTAGATTTATTTTGTGTTTGAATCAGACCACTACTATCATACC
The DNA here is from genome assembly GCA_963680785.1 of Diplosoma virens. NCBI lineage: Eukaryota > Metazoa > Chordata > Ascidiacea > Aplousobranchia > Didemnidae > Diplosoma > Diplosoma virens. The sequence goes on from OY796892.1 coordinate 166,290, forward strand.
AACAACACCCTACAAATGATCAAAGTTTACCAGAAAACATCGCCACAAGAACAAATTCAAATTAATTAAATTATCTTTTTTGTCCGTCTGTTTAATCCACTCTCTATCATTTGCACTGTCCTTCACTTACTTAACTTTTTCACCCCATATGATCTCTCCCATAATCTTTTCATTGCTTTGTAGATTTTCCCTTCTTCCTTTTAAACTTTTTACAATACACCTAACTTGCCATCCCTCACCTTTAAATGGATGCAAATTTCTATACATGCATTTTCTATATTTTTGAGTTATTTTTCTTGTATGATGTCACAGGAGCTGCATTATTTACATTATTAACTACATGTAATTTATTTCAAGCGTATTATTTCTACTGCAAATAACTATTTATTTTTTTGATTTTCTAGTGACCACCTGATGATTCAATAGGATGAAACAGACTGTTGTGATAAACTAATAAAGTGTAGTGTTTAATAAATATAATATACTTGCTCTAACCGTGTGTTATTGAGCACTGTACCAGCAAAGTGAAACATTACTGGATTATAAATATAGATATAATATTTAAACTACTATCAATACGTAGAAGACTATATTTACGTTTTCAAATATAAAGTGCTATTAAAAAAAATTGGCAAACTAATATAAAAGCATTGCAAAACTACCTTGCCTCCTCCAGCTGCTTTTCACGAGCTTTACGCTTTGCCTTTTTTCCTTGTGTGTTTGCCAATCTAGCTCTTGCTTCACTCAACATCTCATGTTCATCTTCATCCATGTCAATTGGATCAGGACGAGCTGGTTTAGTTTCAGGAGCAGGATCAATTTCACCTGGCTTCAGTTTCCGAGGGTCATCAGCTCCCACATCCTCTCCATCTTCATTATGAGCTGCCTTATCACTAAAGCATTTTAATATTTCAAAAATAAAATCATAAATTGTATTTATATCATAAAAAGCTTAATTAAAATGGCAAAAAGTTTGGATCAAGTTTGTAACAAATTCTAAGCTATTAAATTTTTGTTGGTTCTTCTTGTTTTTAAACTAACTAATAGTTTTAAGATTAAAGATCTGAAAAGCATTAATTTTTGAGAACACTTTCTATTTATTTTGTTTGAATAATAAAACAATGGATTTAGTTTTCATAATCTATACATTTTTATAATTTGTTTATTTCCAAAAAATGACTTTAATCAATACTGTGAAATAAACTTTGTTGATTCTTCATTATAAGTGAATAAATTTAGTTGTAAAAAAATGTATTCTAAAAACTATTTTAATATTTTAATGCTTTAAAGTGCAACATAATAACAAATGATTTAAAAAAATCATCATAGGCATAATAGAATTTTTAACTACCAATGTCACTCACAGCAAATATTCATAATGTTCAAGACATTGAGCAGCAGTTCTGCCTACTATAGGAGCAATGGTTCGCCATTGAGTTGGCATAAGTTTAGCCAAATGCAAAAGCTTTTCTTCTTCTTCGCGAGACCATTCTGTTTTTTTAATACTGGGGTCTAACCATTCATACCAACGAGCCTGAAATAAAATGCAAAAAAAAACTTGTCAGCTGTGTTGTTGGTAAAGTGATATACAGGGTGTTTCAAAAAATTTGACATCATTTGACATGTAAATATCATAGAAACTACACAGTCATATCAAATGAAATTAAACAGGGTTAATTTTGAGCTGAAAAAGATTTATTCCTGTAAATTTGAATAAGAAATTCAAAGGCACCTGAATTTCATGAAAGGTTTTACAAATGTTCAATATGTGCACCACTTGTGACATGGCACACATGAAGTTGGTACTCTGGCTCTTCCTAAACATGCTGTAGCATGTCTTGGGTAACAATCTCCAGTGCGGTGGTATTTCTTTGTTAACTACCTGTCTTGTACAAGAGTCAAACTGAGTCAGAATTCCAGACTAAAGCAGGAATTTCAGACTAAAGTGAAAGCAAAATCTCCCCAGGCATTGCATGATACATCGTTATGCTCTTGCCCCACCAATTTCTTTAAAAAAAGTGCTCAACTTAGTGATAAAACTTTTTGTCAAGGAAAGTGCATTAAATTCCTGTTTATTTAAAGAGCTTTGCAGATATATGAATGCCGACCATAAATCACTGCTATTTTACTGTGCATTTCAATGGTTATCAAAGAGTAATGTCATATGTCAGGTTTTCCAATTGAGGAAAGAACTGAAAGAGTTTCTACAGTTACAAAAAAAAGATATTTTTGTGACTGCATTAAATCATGAAAACTGGTGCAAGCAATTGGCATACTTAGCTGATATCTTGGAAATTTAAACAGGCTGAATTTAAAACTTCAGGAACTAAATTAAATCTCATCACATATAAAGACACTTTATGCAGTTTTATTGCAAAACTTCAGAATTGGTGCCGAAAAGTTGATTGTCATGTTTTCAAAGTTTCTGACTTGCATGAAGGACTGATCCTGCTGAAAGTGGAATTGATCCTGCAGAACAGCTTAAATCAGAAATACTACATCTACATGTGCTTGAAGAAGAATTGAACTGCTACTTTCCGAATATTCTGGATGAAGAAAAATTTAATCTGGCCAGAAACCTTTTTGCTTCTCAACTTGACATCTCAAAGATTTCAAATGATCTTCAAGATGAATTACTGAAAATGAGAAATCATTTTTCTGCACACAATCTATTTGTGAAAAAACCTCTCTCTCAATTTTGGGTTTTATGCAACAGTCATATGCAAAGATTAGTATGGCAGCATTAAAAATCATTAACCCCTTTGTCTCCACTTACTTATGTGAACATGGTTTTTCTACACTTGTTCAAATCAAAACAAAAGTGAGGAATAAACTTGATGTGCAAGATCACTTGAGACTGGCAGTTTTGCATACCCAACCAAAAATAAAAAAGCTATACTCTTGAGTTGCAAGCCCGTCCTTCCAACTAAGAGTATTAGCTAACTTACGGTAAATGTTGTACCAGAATAAGTGTTCTGTATTTGTATCTAATGCTATTTTTGGTTTGAAAATTGTTGGGGCCTGCTGTTATGTTAATGAAGCAAAAGCAGTCCACATGCAAAAAAAGTTTGAGAACCACTGTCTTTGAGAGACTTATCTATGCCAGCATCAAACCAATTATTGACCCACTGCTACCTAAAGAGCAAGCTGGGTTTTGAGGCAGAAGGTCAATCATAGATCAAATCACTCTTCTAACTCAAAAAAATTGAGGATAGTTTTTCTGCCAAAAAAAGTCCTGTGCCATGTTTGTTGATCTCATACCAGCCTATGATATTGTTTGGTACCGCAGCCTCACCTCCTGTAAGCTACTCCATCTTCTTCCAAACAGGCACATGGTCTCATTGATTATGGAACTTGTTTGTAATTGAAGTTTTACCCTCACTACCAATACCAGAAAGCAAAGCAAAGTTACAACCAGGGATAAAAAACCAGCCTAATTTAGGTTAGGCTCCGAAGCCAATTAATTTTAAACCTCAGCTCCAGCTCCACTTTGAGAGCCAATGCTTGACTCTAGCTCAGCTTTGCCTCTGGCTCCAGCTCCAGCTCCAACTTGATGATACATATATAAATATTGGCTAATAAGGGATAACTAGATGATATACCCATCATCAAAAATTTACTAACTTGCGCTATTTAAGGGCTTAATATTACTCAATAGTCCAATGGTAGAGTTTTATTTTATCAAAGGGCCCTATTGATTATATATCTCAAACAAAAAAAGAAGTGATATATCCAGGACATTTACATACAAAGCAAATTGTCCAAACACAATCATGACTGCAGATGTCAATGCTTACTAGAAATTATGGTATGCACCAACCAAAGGCCATAGAGGAGAACTGATTGAATAACACAAACCACATCACATTAAGCACAAACATTTAACACATCAACCATCCAATCAAACACAACAGCCTACTTTACCAGAACCATCCCCAACCTCACACCAGATCATTTATTGTTACTCTCTGCCCTCAGTAGGCTATACATCACAAGACCAAAACAACGCCATCTCACTTCACTAAAACAATAACAAACTACCAAAAATTCAATAGGACATCATTTAAACATCATGTTGAAGATTTCACCTTCTACAAACCCCATTTCACAAATGTCCATAAGGTGTCCATGAGGCAAATAAAGATCTTATCGAGACAATACTGGATGCTGACAGACTCTTCATCCTTGAAGAAAATCAAAACAGCACAAATTGCATGCGCTTGCCAAGGCACATCTGCAAGCTCATTCAGCAACATAATCACACTTGCAAATGAAACAGATCACCTCAAATCATTACTTTAACAATCACATAAATAAATACATGAACACAAAACAAACACCAAAATTTACCATGGTAAAATTTACCATGATAGAATTTACCAGTCACCCCTGAAACACCAAGGATCACTTTCCATCAAATACCTCACAAATATGTAAAACACTGCCCCCAACACTAACACAATATTACATCTCGGGAAAAGCCCCAACCATTTTCATTTTAACACCAAATAAGGACCACAAGCTACCGATCCATATCATTTTTATCATTCATTGCCAAAACTCAATTCATTGCCATCTCACTTCACTAAAACAATAACAAACTACCAAAAATTCAATAGGACATCATTTAAACATCATGTTGAAGATTTCACCTTCTACAAACCCCATTTCACAAATGTCCATAAGGTGTCCATGAGGCAAATAAAGATCTTATCGAGACAATACTGGATGCTGACAGACTCTTCATCCTTGAAGAAAATCAAAACAGCACAAATTGCATGCGCTTGCCAAGGCACATCTGCAAGCTCATTCAGCAACATAATCACACTTGCAAATGAAACAGATCACCTCAAATCATTACTTTAACAATCACATAAATAAATACATGAACACAAAACAAACACCAAAATTTACCATGGTAAAATTTACCATGATAGAATTTACCAGTCACCCCTGAAACACCAAGGATCACTTTCCATCAAATACCTCACAAATATGTAAAACACTGCCCCCAACACTAACACAATATTACATCTCGGGAAAAGCCCCAACCATTTTCATTTTAACACCAAATAAGGACCACAAGCTACCGATCCATATCATTTTTATCATTCATTGCCAAAACACTAGAGAAAGTGCTATTACCATAAATAATAGAAAACTTTCCAATTATTTCTTATCAATATGGGTTAACTAACCCTAACCCTAACTCAAATATAAACACTCAACATACACTGCTTTGCATAACAACTGCCACCAAATCACAAAAGGCTTCACAATTCAAGGCAACATCACACTATAGGAGTAGCTTTGAACATGAGCAAATAGGGCGTTTGATACAGTGAACAAAAACAAACTTACATCAACAAACATTTTGAACACCATCATTAAGTTCATAGCCAACTAGATTTAGAGGACAACAAGCATGCTCTCAATACAATGGCACTTTCTCAAAATTTAAATAAATCAACATCTGGAGTACCACAAGGTAAAATTCAGTCTCCAACAATATTTAAAATTTACAACCTGAGATTACCCTTCTCCCAAAAGACATACAAATCTCAACATATGCCAATGACATAATGATCACAGCATCTCACATTAATCACCATTTAAAGCCCAACAACTCATTCAACAATATTTTTACAAAGTATTACATTTTTTACACCAGACCCAGATAGGTAAATATGGCACAACTCTATCACTTAAATTAAACAATCAAACACTACCAACAACAAAACACTCAAAAACTCTTGGAATTACTTTTGACCCAAAACTAACATTTTCACAATACACAAATCTCATCATCATTAAAGCAGAACAAACGGTTAACATTCTCAAAGCACTTACTTCAAATAAATGGGGTAAACACAAAACAAACTAATCACCTCTATATTTAAGCTATTATTTGCCCATATTGGAATAAGCAAACACAATATCGAGCCCTATCATATCAAACACCAACATCAAGAAAATTGCAAACCATTCAGAATACAGCTTTGTTCATTGCTACTGGCTGCACACAAGACACAAACATTCAAGGTCTGCATGACAAAACCAGTGTGCACCCATCTCAAACTCCATGCTACCCATCTTTAACAAATGACTAAACACAAACACACTTTTTACATTACCTTAATGCACATTTAGATCCACGAATTAATTAATTGACTTTCAAATGTAAAAAATACATTGTTAGGAGCTGGATCCAGCAAACATTTTGATGGCTTCAGCTTCAGCTCCTCCAAAATTGGCTGGCTCCATGGCTCCAGGCTCCAGCTCCCCAGCCCTGATTGTGCTATGCCTCAGTTTTATCAATAAAGCTTGGCTGGAGGTTTAAAGGCACAACTTTAAATCTATGTGGAAGAAGCTGTGGCCTGATGACATTTCTGCAGAAGACTTTCAAGAGATTTGAAGGTGAAGCAAAAAACATTGACAATCTTGAACTCGTTTGGCAATCTGAGGTTGAGTAAATTATTTTACTCAGGGAGGTCATTGGGGCTGGATTTCAATGAGGAGAATATTAATGAGCTTCTTGAGGAACACAAACAGGAGCTTACCACAGATGACCTGAAAGAATTGGAGGTCATAAAAGTGAACATCGTTCAGAAAAGTTGTCTGCCAGCAAAAAGGAGGAGGAGGAGGATAGAAATATAATAATGACAACAGCAGAAATTAAGAAAATGCTCTCTTTGTATCATAAAATGGCAGAATTCATAGAAAAAAACACCCCAAAAAGGTTTACACAGGGTCTTCTTAAGCTGTTTAATGACATTTGTCTGAGTCATTTCAGGAATATATTAAAAAGTAGGCAAAAACAAGCTTCCTTGGATGGTTACTTCCCAAAGTGGCTATTAGTAAGCCAAGGCAAAGATCACAGAGAAGGGAAGAAAAAGTTGAAAATCAAAAACTGAAAAAAATTAAGTGTTTCATAAAGTTAAGTGTTAATTGATGAAATTGAACTAAAAAAAAACTAATTTAAGTGTTTCATATAATTAAGCATTAATGTTTCCTGCCATTTTCTATGTTTTGTGCCATTTTCTATTTTTCTTTGCTGCCACTTCACTTTTGCGGACGTCAGTTAGGTTAGGTATATTGAATAATTTAAATGTACTTGGCTCTTATTTCATTTTGGTTTTTCCCTTGTTATAAAATTTAATGTTGTGTTTTTGTAGGGCTTGGAACAAATTAAGTGTTACATGTAAAATCCAGTGTTGTAAAGACTTGAGTCCAGACTTGGACTTGTACTCTAGTCTGATTTTTGAGGACTCAGACTTGTACTCGAACTCAAACTCGGACTCATAGATTTTTTTTGTCGGAACTCGGACTCGGACTCATAACCAAGTACTTGCATTCAGACTCAGACTCGTTAAAAAAACAGCGTTTACCAAGTACAAAAAAATTATTCTAATAAAAGAAGCTCAATGATTCTACTCAGAAATTACAAAAAGAAAAGCAATCAGACATTTGATTGCCAGTTGTCAAATTGTTAAGGTTCTTGGTAAACATAAGGCAAATGGATTACCAGATTTGTCCATAAGAAACAGCTGTCTGCAAAACTTCTTTGCTATAATCATACAAAATCTTAGTTCATTAGGGTAGATTTTGTGGACGAATCTGCAGTTTACAAATGAAAAAGATTTTAGGGTGAAACTTAATCATCTATAAAAAGTCTTCACTTAAAATCTGTCTTCAGGCTGTTTGTTGCTGGGCAATTAAAAACTTTTTAGCTGACAATTGAAATTCTGACTACACATCAAAGCGCAGCCGTATATAAATAAACTTGCACATTTGCTTGGGTATTGTGACATCACAGAGAGTTTTTTGGAAATTTTACTAAATAAAATCAAGCCGTGTACACTATTGGTTGGCATTCCAGAATGCCAGTGAATGCATAAGGGTTAAACCCATAAAAACAAAGATATTTCAATATCACTTTGCTCTCACCTTTAACTTGTTTTCTTTTAATCAATTAAGTTCTAAAATCTTTAATGTAATTGTTCAAATTTTAAAACTGAATATGACTTTTTAGTTTTAAAAGTGTTAAACTGTTAAGTATACAAAAAGTTAAAGTTAAAAGAAATAAAGATGCTCATGCAAATTTTAGTGAGCGTCTGAGCATCCATGTTTGATTATTTTCAATCTTACTATTTGTGTAGTCTATTAAACTAAACAAAAGTTGTTGTTACGTAATGCAAATCACTTTTTCAGACAAAATTGGATTAGTTTTTCTGACCTATCCAAATACAATGAGTCGTAGCTGCCAACAGCAAGGAAATGTGATATATTTGACGCCTTTAACAGATCAATATACTTAAAAGCTTTTTTTTAAATAAATGTAATAACCTGTATTCATTCTAAATGACCTAAATGCCTAATTAAATAATTTCAATGTGACCTGCTTTGGCAGTAATCTGTATAAGGGCATAAAATTGATTTTTTGTTAAATTTTGTCGTCCGAGCCACGTGGCCCAATTTGGGTTTATTATAAAGAGAGAGATCGCTATCATCGAACAATAACCAGAATTTCGGTCTGAGAATGATGACCATTGTATTGTTTTCTGCTGTATTGTGTTCAGTAGCTGTGCAAGTGAAACCGCAGATAAAGAATAAATTCAATCCTCTCCTTCATATTCAAGTTACTGCTATATTTTTCTGAATCGAACGTCATAGAGTTATGCATATTAAATAAGAGTAGTTTGTAAACTCAAGTGGGTGTCATTATTTATTTAAAAGAATTAACATTTAATGCATTTCAGCAATATAAGCAATAAGCATGCTTTTATACAAAATTAAAAGCTTTTACAACATAGGCCTAAGCTATAAACTACTAAGATCACAAATTGTTGATTTTGACATCCAGATTTTTTTTAAAAAATGCAAATTTTATGACTTGCGAACTCGGATTCACACTCAGACTCGTAAATTTTTTTTTCTGAACTTGGACTCATACTCGGACTCATAAGTTAGGGACTCGCACTCAGACTTGGAATCATAATAAAGGCAAAGTTTACAACACTGGTAAAATCCCACTTATTATATGAAAAAATTATGATACAAAAGCCACTCGGCAACAAATTAATTTCATATCTTGAGACACCACTGTATATCTGAGTAGACTAAAATATTTTATTCATAAAAACCTTGCATTGTTTTGCAGATTTTCTATGAAGTAGCGATGCAATTCTTGACCACTGATTTAAGCCATATTTCATTACAGCAGCTTTAAGAATTTCATCCTAAAAATTAACAATAATATCACTTTGAGTAGATTAAGAAACAATAAATAAATTTAACTAATAATTAACAATTATACTAGAAATGCTAAAAAGTTAATGTAAAATCAAATATGTATTTATTAATTAATAATGATCTTAATTTGAAAATAAATTTCTGTATTGATATGATTGCAATAAACCAATTTGGTATTGTCTACAAAGCTAATATGAGTCCATATTTTGGCCACAGTTTATATCTATATTAAATACCTCAAACTCAAATACTTCAAGCACTATTTACATGCATATTACAATATTCATTTCATACTTTGCAGGTTTGGGCCAATGGTAAGCAAAGTGTAGCTTACCAACATGTTTTTAGTGGGTGATCTTCTAGCTGAATCATAACATTCTTAAAAAAATGATATAATGTTCTGACCTAATACTTGAAGTTTTTTTATTTATTAATGTCATTTAGTGTAAAATCAAACATATAGAAATAATTGTAACATTTGAGAGCACAAAACAAAAAAATAACGCCATTTAGTTTCATATTTACTTCTTAACAAACAACTAAAGAGAAGCATTATTATATATTTTTAGTATGCAAAAGCCACAATTCTGACAGTAATTAAAGACATTGTCCTAATAATGTTAAAAGTTTCTCTGCAGACACTTTTGCATGAAATTTAATTTTTTGTATAGGCTTCCCAAATATGTATAGTATAAATATAAAAATATAGTATATGTAAATGCAATTAATTAGACAATCCATCATACAAATTATTGTAGCATTAACAGAATGCAAAAAGTCTTCTATATTCTAAACATAATTCTTTTTCATCGAATAAATTTAACCACTATTTTAAAACAATTGCACATGCATAAAAATTTTTTTACCTCAAACAATGAAATATAATAATCAAACAAAGATTTACAACCAACTTCACATATTTTATCACAGCTGTATTTTTCATGTGTTTATTTGCTGATTTATAATCACTTTGTTTAAATTGTGGTTTTGTATATAAGTTTTCAAAGCCTGCTGACAAGCCTATTTGGGAAAATAGACTGTTGGAAAAAAAACATAAAACTATTTAAAATATGAAACATATTTGAGGTGTCAACATTTTTTTTTTTTTTTTTCTATGACTAATCAGCACAAACATATTGTTGTGTTTTTAGAACAGCAGGCATCTCGAGTCTGTGCTTTGTTGTAAAAACACAACACTGGGCATTTTCATACCATTGTTCTTTGAAAAAAAAGTTCAAGTTTTAACCAAGTAGCACAAGATAATATAACATTAGAAAATTAAAAGTAGGGCTTAAAGATCTAAAATTTGTGGCTTTTACTAGGTGCATAATTGCACTAATAGATGAGGCATTGTGCATCACACATGCTGATGATCAGATGCTAAAAATAATCAAGTTATAGGACAGGTAGAAGCCAGAAACCTTAGATTTACCTCTTTTTTTAAAAAAAAGGTTGGACATCTTTAGACTAAAATTTCAAATGATATCTTCTATAATGATGTGACACAAAGCATTTGACTTGAAGCAAGAGTGTACTGCTCTTGTATTGCAAAAAGTATCACAATAAAATATACACATCTGAGTCATATAAAGAGAATGTTGCATAATCATGGATGAGTGAAACAACAAACTCTGTAACCAAAAGGGTCAAGACCCAAAAGGGGTCAGGCAGGCAAAGAAACCCACCAAAAGAAATTCTGCTGTGGGTCAAAAGGACCATATCAAATGTATATGGCCTGCAAAAAAAAAACAACCAAAATTAAACTACCAAAGCAATAAAATAAATGTGTGCATCTCTTAAAAAAATTAACTAAACTTTTATTGTGATGAGCAAATTTCTTCACTGATTTATTAAAAAATTTCTATAAAAATTCAAAATTCTTCATTAACTATGAAAATATCCACACATGTTGAGCACCTAATAGGACTGAGTTTTAGCAATATTCAGTTCTGTCAAACTCAAAACTTTTGGCTGATGAGAGTAAACCCATTTACAAAGTCTTTATGCAAAATTTACAAAGAAATTTAGCTGTTATTTCTCAGAAAGTAGGAGTCACTACATGGAGTCACTACATGGAGTCACTACATTGCTTTGGCCCAGATGGTAGGTGCTTTCTTGCAGCCTGGAATGTGAGTAAGTCTGTTCATTGGTGTTAAAATGACAGACCGAAACCGAACATACCAAAACAAAAGGGTATCCACCCATTTCAATGTTCAGTGTGGGTCTGCTAGTCAGCAAATGTTCTTTTCAGGACAGGGCAATGTCAGGATAAAACTTCCCTTTTCAAGGCACATTGCCAACAAGTTCCGAAGTTCTACTATTCTTCAGCTGAACATCGAAGGTCTCTGTTACGTCATTTGCATAATGTTTGTCACGTAGGTCACCACTAGTGAGATTCGAGTCAGCGCGACTTCTGTATTAGCGCTAAATAATCAGTGCTGCCTTTTAGTGCGTTCTCGCGCAGCTGTTAGGCATCAAGTGATGCCACGTTGTATTGGGCAAGTGTTGCTTGCCACTTGAATTTAAAGAGAAGTTTTGTGATCGATGAAAGATCCAATTTTATTGTGTACTTTATATCTGAATTCAACTGTTAATCATTATTAGTCCCCTTGGACATTGGCTACATTTGGTAGCAAATTGGTTCATAAAGTCGATTCTCTTTGCTCGTCTGCCCAACAACGTTGGTGAGTGTGTGCATTGTGTTTACACGTTGGAGTTAAGTAACGTAATATTTGTTTAGAAAACCATTTCCAACCAGCACCGTAATATTATTTTGTTTTCAAATAAAATAAATCATAAAGTCTGGTGCTGGTTGTGAAGCGCGTTGTGTGGAGCTGGAAGGACGAGGCAGTTTTGTGACTCCGTCACAAAGTTTTCAACGTTGCTTCTTGAAGTTTTCTTCACCTTCGAGTTCAAAAAAGTTTTTGACGTGTTTCCCCCTTTTAAAGTTTTCGACAGTCTCATTGTCATCATTGGCAAAAAACCTTTGACATCGTCTTCATTTTGGAAGTTGAAAAAAGGTTTTCAACAATCTGTTCGTCTTTGAGGTCAGTCTTAAAGTCCCTAATAAAGAAGCTTTATTGATGCTTTCATCATTTAACTGCTTATCAAAAATTTCCGAAGAGCGTCAAAGTCTACGACAGCAAACATCCATCAACATCAACAGCGTAAACGGTACTAAATTTCAATTACTACACTTGAAACCTCAAAAATTGTTGGAAGAATTTGTAATAATAATAATAATGTATTTATACCTGAGAAACCTAAAGTAAATTGCGTGACGCAATTTGTGTGACAAGACGTGAGGACTTATAATTTGAACTTATCGTTATTATTGTTTGGTTTATTGTTTATACTGTTTGGCATAATGACATCTGAGGAAGATAAAAAGACTAACTTGGTAATCGAAAACTTAAAATTGCAACTAAATGAAAGTTATAGATGCACTGAAAAGTTAATGTCGTTACGAAATACTGACTGAGACAAACTTAATACTGTTTTTAATAAAATTGACCAAGAGCACAAGACCTTAATAGATTCTATGATTGACAATTGTGTTGATTCCACGCTTATTGCCGCTGTTACTCATAACAAGTTCGAGTTTGATACCCGTAGGGAGGAATGGTTTCTAAAAATTAGGGGTTTGTTTTCTGATGATGCCAACCTGCCCTCATCAAGTAAACTCGGTCCTGATTTATTAAGTTCAAAGGCCCCCAGCAAATGCTCTAGAGCTTCAAACTCAAGCTCGAAGTTTTCTAACGTTTCTAGCAGAAGTAGTATGAAACGTCTCTGCGCTCGCGAAAAACTTAAATTAGCACAACTAGAGGCCACTCAAGCTAAAAGAAGTTATTGAGGAAAAGGCCCAAAACGAGTTGAAACAAAGGATACAGCAGGAAGAAAACGAGACGAAACAAAAGATACAGCAGAAAGAAAATGAGCTAAAACAAAGGATATGGCAAAAGGAGGCTCACAGAAAATTAGAGTTAAGCGAATGCTCAGTACGAAATCTGGATGGAAGCAGATGTCAAGGCTGAACGTGACCTTGAGGTAAAATCATGCGACCCTTTGGGCAGTTCACAGTCAAAGAAAGAGCTTTCTCTTCAAGCTAAACCCTTTTCCCCAGCCATTAGTAATGTCTTTCCAAGTTCATCATCACAATTAATTAAGAGTGGTGCAGAATGTAAAGCCGATATTATTAGAGTGCCTGAAGTCAGCAATCTTAATACTGATAACCCACCAGAAAACACTATTGCACTCTCCACAGTTTCAAAGGCCACCGATTTAGATGCAAATGTATACCTTTGAGTAGTTCCAGTTAGGGTTAGGTATAAAGAAAAGGAAGTTCTAACGTATGCGTTCTTGGACCAAGGATCTACTCACACATTTTGTGACAAGACTCTCATTTAGTCACTGGGAATAACTGGTTGATCTGAAAAAACTTGTTTGCAGACCTTGGCAGGTTCAGTTAAAGGATACAACGCCATATCTTGTGAACTTGAAGTCTCTGGTTTAGATGGAGAGGTGTACTACACCCTACCTAATGTTTTCTCAATCAATGAAATACCAGTTTGGCCTAATCTTGTTCCAACACAAAGGAAAATTTTGGAACTTTCTCATCTAAAAGAAATAAAGCTTGACACTTTATCTAACGTCGAGGTCAGTTTATTAATTGGAGTAGACGTGCCAGAGCTGTTCTGTACTACCGAATTTCGCAAAGGTCCGCATGGTACTCCGTCAGCTATTTATACACCTCTGGGCTGGTCTTTGTTTGGGCCTTCTCTATCACCATCTTATTCTACGAATTGCAAGGTTCACTTTTTGCGTAAGACAGATGACGCAGCTTATCAACTTATAGACAGTTTATGGGATTCAGAATTTGTAAAGGGCACGACTGTTTTAGATACTCCAAACTCAAAGGTAGATTGTGCGGCTTTTCACTTAATGCAAGATATGGTTACCATACACAAAGGACATTATCAGCTCCCATTACTTTGGAGACACTCTCAAGTAAGTCTTCCCAACAACTATGCGATAGCAAAGCACAGACTTGCAGCTTTAAAGCATAGGTTCTTAAGCGATCCACATCTAAAGGCCAAGTATATTGACGTAATAAATGGCTATCTAGAAAAGGGGTATGCAAGAAAACTAACAAGTCAAGAGTTAAGTATTAATGTGGCTACTAAGTGGTACTTACCTCATCACTCAATGGTCAATCCTAATAAACCTAACAAAGTGAGAGTTGTATTTGACTGTGCAGCTAGATACAGCAATGTATCTTTGAATGATAACTTACTGCGAGGTCCTGACTTGATGAACAGTCTAATTGGGGTCCTGACATGATTTCGAAAGAACTGCATAACACTTGTAGGCAATATAGAGGCAATGTTTCATCAAGTATTTGTGAAATCTGAGCATGCTAATGCCTTACGTTTTCTTTGGTGGCCAAACGGATGTCTAGAACAAACTCCAGCGTCCTATCAAATGTTAGACACATTTTTGGTGAAAAATCTTCACCTAGCTGCACCAACTTCTGCCTGCGACAAACTGCATTACATTTTGCACACCTTTACAATCCAACTATATTAGAGATTGTACGCAACAACTTTTATGTGGACAATTGACTATTCTCGATTTCATCAGTAGAAGCGATTTCCGCTGAAAGGTCATTATGTGAAATACTTAGAAGGCATGGTTTTCATCTGAGAAAGTGGCTGTCAAACAATGAGCAGGTTATAAAGGCCATTCCTGATGGTGAACGTGCCAGGTTGGTAAATAATTATTCTTTTGATGTAAGTTCACATGAGCGAGTCTTGGGTGTAAATTGGGACATAAAGGAAGATCAATTTACGTTTTTTATCAACCTCCCTCATAACCCCTTTACAAAGCGTGGCATACTGTCCACCATAGCAAGCTTGTATGACCCATTTGGTTTGTTTCCCCAGTTGCCTTGGAAGCCAAAGTGTTCTTGCAGGGTCTTACTAGATGAAAGGTGAGATGGGATGAAAAAATTACTAGTTCTGAGTCGGAAAGTTGGTCTAATTGGTTGTCACTTCTTTCTCGGCTTAATAAAGTATCCGTTCCATGTTGTTTCAATACTGAAGAATTGACAAAGTTAAAAAATGCTGAGATACACAATTTCTCAGATGCTTCCTCTTTTGCTTATGGAGCTTGCTCATATCTGCAATTAATAGATGAAAATGATAACATGGCGTGTTCGTTTTTAATTGGCAAGTCGCAAGTGTCCCCAATTAAAGCCATCTCAATTCCCCAATTAGAATTGACTGCAGCTGTTGTGGCCATAAGATTAAATGAAAAAATGCAAAGAGAGTTGAATCTAGAGTCTTGTACTTCAATCTTCTGGTGTGATTTTACAGTAGTGCTTAACTGTAAAAAAAATCGAACTAAGCGTTTTCCCGTTTTTGTAGCTAATAGACTTACAATCATTAAGCAAGGCAGCGACCCAAATAATTGGCATTATTTACCGTCAAAGCTAAATCCAGCTGATTTATTTAGCCAAGGCATATCAGCATCATCTATTGAGCAATTAAACACTTGGCTACAATGGCCAGAGTTTCTTCAAGAACCTATTCTAGATTTTAGTAAATTTGAACTTCCAGATAAAAAATTACCTGAGGAATTTTGCTTCACAGATCTACAATCAGTGTATGTAGCTTAATGGTTGACACCACAGATGTGATAAATTGCCTAATTAACCATTCTTCATCTCTGTACAAATTAAAGAGATTAATGTCTTGGCTTTTACGATTTAAAAATTTTCTCATAAGCAAAGTCAGGCATTCTCGCTTTAGGTTTGACTCTGAACTCACTGTAGATGAACTGAACGCCGCAGAAAGAGCACTTATCAGATATGTGCAGCGACAACATTTTCCATTTCTTACTGATCTAAAGAGTAAAAATAAGGCAAAGACCTTCCCACGTTATATGCAAAAACTACAACCCATTGAAATTGACAGCATCATACGAGTCAGAGGCCGGTTGGAGAAGACTGTAGTCAAATTTGATGTGAAACATCCAATCATTCGGCCACAAAAATGTCACTTTTCACAATTAGCGATTAGACAATACCATGTTGAAATGGGTCATTCAGGAACAAGCCACACTTGGGCTTCAGTGAAGGAAAAATTTTGGATTGTGAAAGGTGGTTCCGCAGTCCGGCATGTTATAGGACAATGCATTGCCTGCAGGAAAAGAAATGCCAAGATAGGAGAGCAATTTATGGCTGATCTTCCTTCATGTAGATTACAGTCATTTGAGAGGCCATTTTATAATACTGGCACAGATTACTTTGGCCCGTTTATGATCAAGCAGGGGCGTAGTCTTGTTAAACGCTATGGATGCATGTTTACATGCTTAACTATGAGAGCAGTTTACATAGAGATTGCAAACTCTGACAGCAGATCCTTTATTAACGCTTTGAGGCAATTTACAGCCCACAGAGGCAAACCCAATTGTATATTCTCTGACAACGGCAAAAATTTTGTCGACGCAGCACGTATATTAAGAGAATCTCTTGAAGAATTGAATAAAGATAGGATAGATCGCTACTGCTGCCAACAAAATATCAAGTGGGTTTTTATGCCCCCTAGCGCAAGCCACATGGGTGGAGCCTGGGAATGCATGATATGTTCCATACGCAAGATTTTGAACGCTCTTATTGGCAGCCAAACTTTAAACGATGAGGGATTAGTTACATTTATGACTGAAGTTGAAGCCATACTAAATTCCAGACCATTAGTTCCAGTGATGTATGATGATAAAGGCCAGAAACCACTTACTCCCAACCACTTGCTTCTTTTTAAGGGAAATCCAAACCTACTGCCAGGTTTTTTTGATAAAAAGCATTGCTGTACGTGTAGACGCTGGGCTCAAATCCAACATATGAGCAACCAATTCTGGTGTCGTTGGATAAAGGAATTCCTAACCTTTCTCAGAGGCAAAAATGGTTTCAGAAAAACAGAATAAATGACATAGTTTTGATTGTTGAGGATATGCAACAAAGGTCAAAGTGGGTCCTGGGTAGAGTAGTTAAAACGTTTCCTGATAAATCGGGTGTAGTTCGCACGGTTAGTGTTAAAACCCCTAGCTCCGTGATTACACAGCCTATAACTAAACTTTGTTTAATTCTGGAATTTGATAAGGAAATGGGTAACAAACTCGAATGAGTAAAATTGATAATTATGATTTTGTTGTTCTGTGTTTGCTTTAATATTTCATTTTCTTTGCCTGCAATTAACATTCTGTATCGATTTGTTTGATTTGTAACTATTATGTTTTTTGATGTGTTTGTTTTGTTATTTGTTTCTCTAATGTGTCGGATTGACATCCTCATGGGGGGAGTGTTACGTCGTTTGCATAATGTTTGTTACGTAGGTCACCGCTAGTGAGATTCGAGCTGGCACAACTTGTGTATTAGCGCTATATAATCAGCGCTGCCTTTTAGGCATCAAGTGATGCCATGTTGTATTGGGCAAGTGTTGCTTGCCACTTGAATTTAAAGAGAAGCTTTGTGATCAATGAAAGATCCAATTTTATTGTGTACTTTATATCTGAATTCAACTGTAAATAATTATTAGTCCCCTTGGACATTGGCTACATTTGGTAGCAAATTGGTTCATAAAGTCGATTCTCTTTGCTCGTCTGCCCAACAACGTTGGTGAGTGTGTGCATTGTGTTTACACGTTGGAGTTAAGTAACGTAATATTTGTTTAGAAAACTGTTTCTGACCAGTCCTGTAATATTATTTTGCTTTCAAATAAAATAAATCATAAAGTCTGGTGCTGGTTGTGAAATGCGTTGTGTGGAGCTGCAAGGACGAGGCAGTTTTGCGACTCCGTCACAGTCTCACTGCAAGCAAGATAAACATTCTTCATCACCTCGTTATGCAGTCTGAGGCACTCATCATCCTACTGCAGGAGACCCACTGTACTGATGGGACCCACTGTAATGATCAACCTTGCCAGACTTGGCATCCGCGCCTCTGAATGGACAAATCACAAATGGAAAATGGAGTACTGTGAAAATGCTTCCAGGTTCCGTGCTTTTGTACCCTGGACCGGTGCCAGGCCTGTTGGGATGGGCTTACCCCGAGCAGCTTGGGTTAAGCTAAACCGCCTGCGGACTGGTGTTGGGCGATTCCATTCATTCATGCACAAATGAGGTCTCGCTCCTTCACCGATTTGCGAGTGCGGCACCTCAGAGCAAACTGCAGACCATGTACTGACAGTGTGCCCTATACATCGGGCACCACATGGAGCACGAGGTCTGACGGTTTTGGGTGACGAAACTCGATGCTGGCTTAATTACATCACTGCCAGCATCTGATCCAGGCAGTGCAGCAGTCTGGGGTAGTAAAAGGATAAACCCTCGGCCCCAGTCCTGTTTGTGTCTGACCTGGAGTGGATACCCTTTAAACGACAACGACTGTACTGATGCAGAGAAGTTAATACTTCCAAACTACCAACTAGCTGGGTCTTCTTTAAGCAGGAAGCATGACCTTGCCACGTTTGTCCACAAGTGACTGAGATACATGCTTTTGGACCAATCTCCATCAACATCGGAGATGGCGTGGCTGTGTGTGGATGTTGATGGCTATAAAATAGTCAATGTTTACAAATCACCGCCAACGCGATTGTGAACACTGGATCTCCCAGTGTTTCCTTACCCATGTCTTTATGCTGGCGATTTTAACTGTTGTCATGCTGACTGGGTTATGACGACAACAGTCCAGATGGTGAGTGCTTGGCTGGCTGGGCAAGTATTAATTGTCTTGCACTCCTATATAATGCCAAGGACGCTGCCAGTTTTATTCCGGCTGCTGGAATACTGGCACCAATCCAGATCTAGCTTTCACCAGCATAGGTCCAAACAGTCGCTTTCCAGATAGATGTGTCCTTGAAAAGTTCACCAGGTCACAACATCAACCTTCGCTTATTACACCACCAAAGTTTGCTATGGCAGTGCCAAGCATGCCTGTTAAGCGATGAAACTTCCACAAGGCCAAATGGAGTTGCTACATTGCTTCGACAAATAAATTCGCAAAGACTTTGTTGTCACCTGATTCACTTGATGTGGATGCGGCTTACCAGGACTTCTGTAACACTATTAAGAAAGCAGCCAAAAAGACTATCCCATGCGGGTATCGAAATAACTATATTCCATGTTGGGATGCAGAGCGTGAATCCCTCTATAAAACCTTTCTGCAGTCTGCTCAGGGAGATGACTTGAGCTTGGCTGCTACAGCTCTGCTTGCCAAGCTTGACAGGAAGTGGAGGGATTGATGGTCCAAAGCAGTTTGAAGCATTGACCTCTCACACTTTAGTTGAAAAGCATGGAGTATTTTGAACAACCTTACTGGTAGGTCACGACACTCTCCTCGTCACTGTCCCGTTTCAGCCAATGCTATTGCATCTCAGCTGGTTAAAAATGAGAAATACGAGGCTGTTGATTGCAAGTCATCTCAACTTGTCTCTCAAGAAGTGTCTGACCTTTGGAGGGCCACAACACCAGACGCAATATCTCTGACAATTTTTCACAGAGAGAATTTACTGCCGCCCTTCAACATTTAAAACCAGGTAAAGCTCCAGGTCCTGATTCCATCTGCTCAGAGCTTATACTCCATGCTGGAGCTGCTTTAAAGTCCTGGTTACATGACTTCCTTTCTTCCTGTTTGCGCCAAATCAAAATTCCCAAGATCTGGAGAAGAGTGCTTGTGGTTGCAATCCCAAAACCAACAAAGCACGTTGGGGACCCAAAGAGTTATCAACCAATATTTCTGCTCTGTGTCCCCTACAAGATCCTCGAGAGGTTTATCTATGGCCATGTTGAACCATTAATCGATCCACTGCTCCCTAAACAGCAGGCTGGGTTCCAACGCAGGAATTCAACCGTAGATCAAGTTGTTCTGCTAACCCAGAACATCAAGGATTCTTTTGAGGCTAAAAAGAAGGCCGGTGCTGTATTTGTCGATCTGACAGCTGCTTATGACACTGTCTGGCACCGTGGCCTTACCTGCAAGCTGCTGAGACTATTTCTGGATAAGCACATGATCAAAATGATTATGGAGCTTGTCCAAAATCGAAGTTTCACCCTTACCACCTATGACAACAAGCAAAGCAGGCTACGTCGTCTTAAAAACGGCGTTCCTCAGGGATCGGTCTTGGCTCCCATTTAACATCTATACATACGATCTTCCTTCCATGATTTCCAGAAAGTTTGCTTATGCTGATGATTTAGCATTGTTGCACTCTTCTGGAAATTGGAAGGATTTGGAGGGGACTTAAAGCCAAGACATGTCTACACTTTCAGCATATCTCCAGACTTGGAGGTTGAAGCTCAGTCACACTAAGACGGTGACGGCAGCCTTTCACCAAGAGGCCAAACGTGAGCTAAAGGTCTACAACAATGGTAGACTTTTACTGTTTTGTCCAACTCCTACTTATCTTGGGGTAAAACTGGACAGATCGCTAACGTTTCGTCACCATCTAGTGGCATTGCACAAAATACTATCCTCGCACTGTTGAGGGGACTCATGGGCTTGGCATGGGGTGCTGGTGCTAAAACGCTACACATAGCTACCTTATCTCTAGTCTACTCAACAGCTGAGTACTGTGCGCCAGTTTGGTGTCGCAGTGCTCACACTCACCTCATTGACAGTGTCTTAAATGACGCCTTGCGCATAGTTAATGGATGCCTGCATCCCACTCTAACAGACCACCTACCTGTACTCTCAGGCATCCAGCCAGCTGAGCTTCGCCGAATAGGAGCGACACTCTCCTTGGCTTACCGTGGATCTCTGGACCCTGATGATATCTTGTATGGTCTTTTAAGTGGGTCCTCAGATACTCGCCAAGTGAGACTAAGATCCAGACACCCGTTTGTGCCAGCTGCGTAGAATCTTTTAGACAACCTTGCCAGACTTGGCATCCACGCTTCTGAATGGACAAATCACAAATGGAAAACAGAGTACTGTAAACATGCTTCCAGGTTCCGTGCTTTTGTGCCCTGAACTGGTGCCAGGCCTGTTGGGATGGGCTTACCCCGAGCAGCTTGGGTTAAGCTCAACCGCCGGTGGAGTGGTGTTGGGTGATTCCATTTGTCCATGCACAAATGGGGTCTCGCTCCTTCACCGATTGCAAGTGTGGCACCTCTGAGCAAACCGCAGATAATGTACTAACAGCATGCCCTATACACCAGGCACCACATGGAGCATGAGGTCTGACGGTTTTGAATGACGAAACTCAATGCTGGCTTAATAACACCACTGCCAGCATCTGATTCAGGCAGTGTAGCAGTTTGAGGTAGTAAAAGGATAAAACCTCGGCCCCAGTCCTGTTTGTGTCTGACCTGGAGTGGATGCCCTTCAAACAATGATGAAGACAACGAGAAAGTAGATCTTTTTTTATAACCAAAATATATGGAATGTCATAATAACAACTATTATTATTATCATTTTCTTTTCAGAAATTTTTGCCCATATGAGTAAGCAAAAAGTAAATGTGAAAGAGTATGTGATTTCCTAAATGCACTTGTCATTCCAAAGTGGTTTTAAGAATAGTTGGAGTGTCCCTAAAGACTGTGTATAATTTAAGAGAGTGACAATGCATGAAGCAATTAAAGGAAAGTCTGTAAGCAGAGGGAGCAACAAAAAACATACCCATGGACAGCAGTGGTTCTAGTAATAGGTAAGTGGGCAGATGCCTAGGGACCCCCCTAGTCAATTGATGCATAATTTGAGGGCACCCCTTATTTCAACATGTGCATAACTTTTAAGGACCCTTCTCACATCAACATAAGCATAATTTTAGGGCTCCTCTTTCATTTTCAGATATGCTTGTTTTTTGAGAGCCCCTTTTATTTTAACACAGTATAATTTTTGGTCCTTAGTATGAATTACAAGTACTTCTACATTATGATGTATTTACCCTTAACATGCAAGCTCTACTGGCAAATTTTGTGGTGAACATTGTAGAGTAGTCTAATTTTGCCTCTGTTCATGTAGGTTTGGGCCTTTCTCATTTATGTGGATTGCATGGCAAATTGGACTATAGGTTGTAAGACAGTATAAACTCATTAAAAAATAAAATTATAACTTCTAACTTATGTACGAGGTGTGTTTGAAAAATATCAGGACTGTACGCTTTGCACAAACAATACTTGCAACAGTGATAAAAGCTTTGTTTTTTAAGATGACGCAATGTCTTGTGGTTGTAAAAATGTAGTTTCAGCATTCTGTGACAACCATATGCTTTTTTACAGGCTTTTCTTGAAAGGTGCTTTACTGTAGTTCGTTTTGGGATAATTTATTTAGTAAATATTTTTTTCTTTTTTTTTTCTTCTTTTGTTAACAAATAATGAGCATTGAACAAAGAATCAACTTAAAGTTTCTCGTTCGACTTGGAAAAACTCCAACTGAAACATTCAATTTGCTCCAAGAAGTTTACGGAGATGCTATGATGTCAAGAACTCAGATTTTTGAGTGGCACAAGAGGTTCAGAGAGGGAAGAGAGGATGTGGAAGATGATCCTAGGAGTGGAAGGCCAACAACAAGCAGAACAAACGAAAATGTTGAGCATGTGAGAGAAAAAGTGCACAGTGACCGCCACCTTACTGTTAGAATGATACTAGATGAGTTGACCATGAATAGTGAGAGGGTGTGGAGGATCATCAAAGAAGAACTGGGGATGAGGAAGGTTTGTGCGAAAATGGTACCAAGGTTGCTGAATGATGGGCAAAAGGAAAATCGTGTGCAAGTGTGTCAAGACATCCTGAAACAACTTGAAATTACACCAGATCTGCTGAGTAGAGTTGTTACCGGTGATGAGTCGTGGATCTTCGAGTACGATCCACTCACCAAATGACAGAGCCTTGAATGGAAGAGTGCATCCTCACCAAGACCCAAGAAAGCAAGGCTGTTCAAGTCCAAAATTAAGGTGATGCTGATTGTTTTCTTTGATGTCCATGGAATTGTTCATCTAGAATTCTTGCCACAGGGCCAAACCATTACCAGAATGTTTACAAAGACATCTTGCGACGTTTGATGCATTCGGTAAGGCAGAAAAGAAGAGAATTGTGGGAGACAAAGTCATGGCTGCTTCATCATGACAATGCTCCTGCTCACAATGCCTTAAGCATACGACAATTTCTTGCAGAAAATAACATTGCCGTGCTGTAGCAACCACCCTACTCGCCAGATCTGGCTCCCTGTGATTTTTTCTTGTTTCCTAAGCTCAAGGGAGTCATTAAAGAAACCCGTTTTCAAGATTCAAAAGCCATAACAACAGCCATAACAAAGGAACTACGAGCGATCCCAATGGAATCTTTCCAGAAGTGCATAGAAGCATGGCGGCAGAGATTAGAAAAGTGCATTTGAGCTCAAGGAGATTACTTTGAAGGGGACAAGTTGTAATTTTTACACGGCATTTCAAATAAAGTAATTATTTACACAGTCCTGTTACTTTTCAAACAGCCCTCATATAATCTTGAATTCATTAACTTTTGAATAATACATAAAAATTTAAAATGATAAAATATATCTACAATTGCATATCAATGCACTAATATATTACAAAACAGCATTTTTAGACATTTATTCAAACATTTATAACTATAAAGCAAAATTTTCAGTTTAAAATAGATGCTCTATTAATAGATTTTAACTAAAAAAATCAATATCAAAAAAGTCTAATATTCGCAATATAGTAGCTGTTTACATTGCTCCATGCCAAGTTCTCTATCTTAGGTCATGAGCAATTCATTCGTATCCAGTTCTCTATCCAGTAATATGTGTTTATCAGTACAGTAAAACCTTTGTATGTCATCCCTTGTGGTAAAGAACTGCACATGTAATTCGTACCATACTCTTGATGAGCCCCTTAAGGGCAAAACAGGGCATTGTTGAGTGTTATTTGTTTTACTTGCTTAACAAGATACAAGGCTTTCTACCTATGTTGTTTTCGGACGTTTAGACAGTAACCTGGCTTTGTCCAATCAGATATTCTAATATATATATTTAAATTACAGAAGCCACAAAAGAGATTTTTATTGAAACCTCAACAGTCTGTTAAGAAAAAAACACACAAAAAAAGCCAATTATTATAGTTAAGAGCCAAAAGTAACTAATTAAGAGCCAAAAGTAACCAATATTGCAGATGAAGTAAATGTAAATTAACAAAATAAAATTTTAAATTTTGAAAGTTTAAAAAATTTTTTAAAAATATTTTCAAGTAAGCAAGCTAGGAAATTTAAAGTTGTAAGACTCAAATGATTTAATTAATCAAATTAAAGAAAAAAATGCAAATATAAAAATAAAAAAAAAAGAAACGTTATCTGGTTCAACCCTCCCTACAACAAAGAAGTACAGACCAACATAAGAAAAACACTTTTCAACTTCATAAACAAACATTTCCCTGCAAACAACAAGCTCCACAAAATATGTAACAAATTTAATGTAAAATTAAGCTACAGTTGTATGCCAAACATGATGAGCATTATCAACAATCACAATAAGAAACTCCTGCACCCCCACACCAATGACAAAGATTTACCATGCAACTTCAGAAACCTTACCGACTGCCCACTCAATGGAAAGTGCCGAACAAAATCCATCATTTACAAAGCATCCATCAGTGCTCCCAATTCACTGACCCAACACTATTTTGGCTGCTGCAAAACTGAATTCAAGACCCGTTTTTATAATCACCGACAATCCTTCAATCACGAAGACAAAGCAAACACCACAGAACTCTCCAAAACAATATGGAAATATAAAGATAAAGGAATCAAACCACGAATAACTTGGCCAATTGTCTGCAAATCATTTGCATACACCAGCGGGGCCAAACATTGCAACCTCTGCTTAGCAGAAAAACTCACCATCTTGCAAGCCGACCAGCGCACACTCTTGAACAAGCGATCTGAGTTTGTCTCCAAATGCCGACACCAGAACAAATTTAAACTAAAGAAAGCTTAACCTGATTTAATATTAAAAAAAAAAAAATTTTTTTTCCAAATTTTATTTAATTTTAAACCGATTTTCCAATCTTTAAAATTTTAAATTTGCAATTCTTTACCCCCTACCCCCTCAGCGTGTTTACTCATTGTTATCGTGTTCCCACTATATCTATTCCTGCACTCTCTGATCTCCTCTATAGCCATTTCCTCGCTGTCCGTTCACACCTCACTACTTCCTTCCTTTACAATGTTCTTTCTCTCCCACTATCTACCGCGCATCTGTAATTTGATTGCCAGTCAGTTTTTGCAGCGTCAGATAAATAGATAAAAATGTTTAGTTTGCTTACAAAATTCTAAATTTTGAGTCTTACAACTTTAAATTTCCTAGCTTGCTTACTCAAAAATATTTTTTAAATATTTTTTAAAAATTTTTTAAACTTTTAAAATTTAAAATTTTATTTTATTTGTTAATTTATATTTACTTTATCCGTAATATTATTACTTTTGGCTCTTAAATATAATAATTGGCTTTTTTTTGTGCGTTTTTTTCTTAACTATATACTTTTTGTCTGCGTTTAGAATCACCTCCTGATGAGTTGAAAAGGCAAAACAGACTGTTAAGGTTTCAATAAAAATCTCTTTTGTGGCTTCTGTAATTTAATTTAATGCTCTGAGTTTTCATTGAGCTCTTTACTGACAGTCTTCCCACTCTTATTATTATATATATATATGAATAATCCAGTACTGTTTCACCTTGCTGGTACAGTGCTCAATAACACACGATTAGAGTAAGTATATTGTATTTATTAAACACTACACTTTATTAGTTAAAACCACAACAGTCTGTTTCATCTTACCAAATCGAAAGGTGGTTACTAGAAAATCAAAAATATATAAATATTTCTGATAAAAAATTAATAAGCTTGAAATAAATAACATGTAGTTAATTATGAAAATAATACAGCTCCTGTGATGTCATACAAGAAAAATAACTCAAAAATATAGAAAATGCAAGTATAGAGGTTTGCATCCATTTAAAGGTGAGGGATGGCAGGTTAGGCGTATTGTAAAAAATTTAAAAGCAAGAAGGGGAAATCTACAAAGCAATGAAAAGGTTACAGGAGTGATCTTATGAAGTGAAAAAGTTAAGTAAGTGAAGGACAGTGCGAATGATAGTGAGCAGATTAAACTAATGGACAAAAAAAGTAATTTAATTAATTTGAATTTGTTTTTGTGGCAATGTTTTCCGATATGTTTCAATTGTTTGTAGAGTGTTGTTGGTTTAAATACAAAATAATTCTAATATTGAAATAGGTGAAGCCGTGAATAATTACAAAAGGTTTTTTAATTTAAATTTGTTTTTATGATGGTATTTCCCATTTAGTTTCAATCTTTTATTCAGCATGGTGGTAGGGTCTACTTGAAGGATGAAGAGCTTTTCTGCTAAACAGAGGTTGCACCATCTAGCTTGCAGATAGTATGGTGTGGTGCAGGCTGCGATGCTCCATTCAATGATGGGGTTCTTTCCTGTATCTTTAGCTTGCCAAAAGGCCTTAGACAGCTCAGTGACATTACACTTTTTCCAGTATTTAAAGCTCTGATTATGGTTATAGTAGCAAGTTTTAAATTCAGTTTCACTACAACCGTAATAATATTTGCCAATGCCATCTAATGTTAAGGTGGCTTTGTAAATGATGGAGCTTTCACAGCATTGTCCCTTCATTGGGCAGCTGGTTTTAGCCCTGCTGTTACAAAGTGGTACAGTGTTGGCAGGCTTGGTTCTTTGGGCAAGGAGTGCTTTGTTGTGCCTAAATATTATAGAGCTATGTTGTGCCATGTTGGGCATGCAACTATAGCTTACTTTGACGTTATTTAGTGCCTAGATCAAAAATAACAGCTCACTTTTTGACATTACCATGGGCTCCTATGATGGACCAAAAGTATGTGAGTTGGTTGGCCTGTTAATCCTCAACCAATTATCCCAGCTTGTCGATGTCAAAAACATCAGTCTTTATAGAGATGACGGTTTGGCCATTCAAGAAAACACTTTGGGTCCTATCTTGGAGCAGATAAAGAAAAAGATTATCAAGCTATTTTACCAGCACAGTTTATACATCACAGCCAAAACCAACCTTGTCCAAACCAAATTCCTTGATGTTACCTTTAACTTGAAGTCAGGGAAATATTGGCTCTAC